>JAOEHY010016414.1:0-14159 GCA_025447955.1 Psilopsiagon aurifrons | reverse complement strand
GGGGGGGCGGGGGGCAAGAGAAATATAATCCTCAGTGTTTGTAACGTCTGGGGAATCGTATTACTGAATTTAGTCACAATGTCTTTGGCTTATTCACCAAAAAGCTAGAGCCCCAGCACTGACAGTAGAAATTCCTCTGTAGCATCCTGTTAATGCACATCAATCCTGACCTGAAAGAACCTTTATGGCTGACAGGATAGTTTAATTTTCATGTCCATTCAATCTTTGGCCTCTGTGCTAAGACTACCAAAAGGGGTGCAAATTAACACAAATTATTCTGATGTTTGATATACTGGGCTGAGAGCATCAACTCATTTTACACAGGCCGTCACCCAGCTGTCAGATGTTAATGACTTTTGGTTACTTCTGACCTGCTTCAGATTCATCTGAGTAGCTCTGAATTGAAACGGTCTTTATTTCATTAATAAGAAACTGACCTTTCACAAATTCAAATGAGAATGTTTATTTTCCCATTAAATAATAACAAAGGACCAAAGCCCAGCCTGTTGCGTACCCTGTGGATTTATGCCACTATAGAATTTAGCCTATTCATGTCAGTTGCATTGGGCATGGAAAGCAATAAATGTCCCTCAAAGTTGATTAAATTAAGAAATATATATGCATTAACAAATAATGTATTCTGCGCATTTGTCATTTAAAAGCCACGAGTAGTGTAACAGCTGAATATTATGCAGTTATCTCTGAGGGTGGACGAATAATGGAGGCATTTGTTAGAAAATAATTCCTTTGATATTCACTGCAGAAATTATTTGTTTACTATATTATTCATTAACACTGCTCAATCAGTCCTATATAGCATAGATATATTCTTCCCATAGCTTAGAGCATGGCTGGCTTCAAGATGCTGTTTCCTTATAGCTACTAGCAAGGATGCCTTGTTTCCTGAACAGACTCTGAAGAAGCAGATAATTTTGCAGTCTTGTGATGGAAATTTCTGAGATCTCCTTGCTTCAGTTACATGACAGAGGCTTACTTTTGCAGTCTGTAGACTTTTTCATCTGCTAAGATTGTAACACCTATTGAGCAGTGTCAAGGTATGGGAATGGCCAGTGACAGTACTGACTGTACACCACTGCATAGCATTATGTCACGTAAGAGTCAAGGCAAACCGAGAAGGTGAATGAGGTTCCCAAAGTCCCATTCATTTGAGACTTACTTATCTTCAAAGTAATCTATTATTTTAGAATTTTAGGAAGGTAAGCTATATGTGCAGTGATAATTAAGACTTAGGACCTAGTTGAGAGAAAATGGCCAAGCTCGATGACTGGATGTAGAGAACTGCTTTATTCCAGAGAAGTCTAGATTGAGAGATGATTGCAGTCTTCAAGTATGAAAAGAAGCTTAATTGCTTTGTCATATCTATGGTTGAGAAGATGAGAAATAGGAGCTTAAATTGAAGAGGTTAAGTTAGACTTCAGAAACCCCTCTCAGTAAGCATTTTTAAGAACATATTAGAAATGCTGTATCAGGAAGGTAACAAAATGCTCTAGCTGATCTGAATATAGATACCTGTCTTAGAGTAGAAGAATTAACTAATCTATTGAGTTGTTTAAATTCTACCATTTTGTCAGCTGACTACAGTACACAATATTACCTATAGACAGAGTATTTTTTACATTGAGTTAGGAATCACAGCTCTTTAAACTTATGCTCTAATATAATTTTAGTCTGCAGGAAAGATAACATGATTTATTTAAAATTGAGGTGGTGTCTTAGTGAGTTTACTATCTGTTTGTCAAATGAGTTGTGGCTGCTGCCTATTTCAAAACTCCCCAGAAAATCACAATGGTTCGTATCTTAGGGGCATGTGTTACTACATAGATCTGAGCTGGAGACACATGCGCTGGAATGAAAACTTTTAAAACTTTATGGCATTTCCGTCTTACATACATCTTTGGGGAGAAAGACTTATAGTGATGTTGTTGGTCACTATCCTTGATATACCATATTATATCTCAAGAACTTACAGAGCTCTGTTCATATCTCACCTCACAAGGAAAACAGTCCAGAAGACTGAAGACTGACGTAAGAAATGGATGAATGTGCCTCAAATTCCATGTGGTAAATTTGTTTAGCACTACTGTACAATCTGCAGGAAACTACAGGACATTTGAAAGCAATTAAATGATAAAATATTTCAACTGTCTCCCTGCCTAATTTAGGTGTTATTAAATCAGGTATGTTAGGCAAAATATTTGCCACCAGATTATTGAAATTTATTTATCGCAGATTAACTATTCAATAAATGATAATTAAAGTTTTATGAGACAAGGAATAATAGTATTATAACAATTTTGATATATATACAACACCCCCCACACACATACACCCCATCCTGCACTGCATCAGAGCCCTTGTGGCTGCACAACAAAAGAGCATAAAATTTTTCACTTCATGGAAATCAAGAAAAGAAATCTGAAATAAAAATCAACCGTGGTGTTTCAGGCATTAAACTGTGCTCTATTCTCTTCAATCCTTACTTTTGTACTACAGTTTTTTGATATTTTTGAGAAAAGTATTATAAGAAAAACACAATATCTTTGGTGGTGATGCCTGTTTAGTTACTAGAATATATTTGTAGAATTTATGGTACTACAGGTTTTCTTGCCAACAACTCAACAGCTGTGACATAAGGCTCCTGGCTTTCTTTGCAGCTCCAGAATAAGAATAGATGATAGAAAACTTTCAACTGTTTCCAGCATTCCAGACTCTTTAAAGTATAAGGTGGAGTTATGGGGCAGCCATAACTGGGTGCAATGCAAAGATACATTACATAAATACAGTGACACAGTGTAGTTGTTTGCAAAAATGTAATTAATAGTCGGCCCAATATTCTTCACTGTCTTCATAACCACGGGGACCTTTGTTTACAAAAATGTAATTAAAGTTTGGCACAGTACTCTTCACTGTCTTCATAACCACAGGTACCTTTCTATATGTGAGTGTAGTCATTTTTTTACACTGCTGTTGCTCATAAGTATAATAATGCTCATCACAGCAAAAAGTAACTCAGCACACCTTGAAGTACTTCTGAAGAAAATAGAACACTGGTAATCGTTACTTTTTATGATGCAAAATCCCCCATATGTCAAAGATTTAGAAACATAGCACTGTATATTTCTTGTATGGGTGCTGAGTTTTCAGTGGGGGGAGAGGGAGATGAGAGTTGCGTACATACATATTGCAAGCTCTTTTTAACACAAGTGGTCAAGTTTATAATTAATAATAACTTGTTTATATTGCAAGAGATCTGAAGGTTTCCAAGCCAAGGAGCTAAAGTGTTTAGCTACTGCACGTGTTTAGAATAGAAGAAAGCTGTTGCTCATATAGGGTAGGAAAAAAAATCACAAAACAGTAAACATTAGATAAGATCTTCAGCTCTTTATTGACACTCCAGAAAACGCCAATAAAAAATTCATTCCAGTTTTCTTATTTCTTCCCTTCAGCCTCAACTATGGTTTGTCCCTTGATAAATTTACTCCTTGCCATCCTGAATCCATGTTAATCAGAAATCTGATTTTATTATTTCTATTAGTACTTTTAATGCTGCATGCTTTTCAAAGATTTTTACAGTCAGGTATAAATATAATCCGTACTTTTTCCATTTAGATATTTTGTTCTGAATCCTTAAGCATCCTGATTATTTTCTGTGGTTAGAGAGTCTCATATTGATCTCTAAAGACCAAAACATAGATGGAAATGTTCTTTTGGTTTTTTTTTTGTTTGTTTTGTTTTGTTTTCTAGTTTTCAGCAATAAATCATGAGACAATCTGTTAGGTCTTGTTTTCCAATGCTTTTTTAACCAACAAATTTCCTGTTGCTGCATGATTATGAAGCTTTTGTCAAAGTTTTAAAAGATGAACCATTGTCTAAACTCTTTTCAGAAACTGGAAAATACTTGTTCAAGATGGATAAAGTAAGGCAGACAGCTGAGAGCTGGAGTTAATGCACATGTATTGGAAGGTAACACGAAGCTCTACTAGAATGGGGCTGTTCAGTATTTTTAATGATATAAGCAAACCAATCACACAGCAAATCATCACCTTTTCACAGTTAAAAGACATCGGAAGTGGCAGTGTTAGAGACAGATAGTCAATAAAACAGTGGGAATTAACACCATCTACGAAAAAATTAGTATTTTTTTCTTCATTAGACTTGCTGTAATAAATACATGTGATGTATAAGAACCCACTGTATAGCAATTATAGCAATTAAACAATATTTACCCATCACAGCAACAAGTGAAAAACTGTAATAAAAGGGTTATGCAAAGAATTTAGAAGGAATCTGTAAGAGTTAGTAACACCCAGTAGATTTAATAATCCATCCAGAATTTGCCCATAGAAATAGCACATTTTTCACTGAGATTTCACTCCATCCAGTGACTGTGAATAAATGATTTTCCCATTTGCAGTTAGGATATTGTCTGATATGAAGATAATGACACTCTTTGTGTCTCTATTTGTTATTGTATTGGATCTGGCTAAGGTGGAGATAATTTTCCCCATAGCAGCCATCATAATATTGAGCTTTGCACTGATAGCTAGAAAGGTGTTGGCAACACCCACTGTTTTTGCTTCTGCTAGGCAGTACTGGCACAGTACCGAAGCTGTCTCTCTAAAATTCCTCCTCTTTCCCCTGAAAGCCAGTAGGCTGAGGACAGGCAAGATCCTAGGAGGGAACACAGCCAGGACTGCTGACCCATATGGACAAAAGGGGTATTCCATGATGTCTGCTCAGCAATAAAAGCTAAGACAAAGGAGATGAGGCAGCAGGATTTGTTATTATGGTATTTGTCTTCTGAAGCAACTGCTGTGCATACTGAAGCCGTACTTTGCAGGAGGTAGCTGGACATAACTTGCAGATTGGAAGTAGAGGATAGATCTTTCAATTTCTTTTGCTTCTGCATGTTGCATTTGGTTTTGTTTGGTTTGTTTTTTTTATAAAACTGTTTTCTATCCTGACCCATGAGGTTGATTTTTTTTGTTTTCCATCTTATTTTCTTCCTCTTTGTCCTGCTGGGGGCAAAGTGATAGAATGTCATAGGGGACACCTGGTGTATAGCCAAGTTCAACCCATCATAGTGATTAAACTAGAAATAAATATGAATAATAATACTAACATGTAAATAATAATATTTATATTACTTTGCATATTGAATAATTTGGTAGGTTCCGTAGTTGAGATTTCTAGGAATTTAACTATTCTGAGGTCAAGAAATTTATCTTGTCAAAAAATAATTTCACAATCCTTTTTTCTGTTTCTGACTTCTTTTTAAGCAATGACAACAAAATGATATAGTCGTGCATGTCAGCTGAGTTCAACAAAATGATATAGTCGTGCATGTCAGCTGAGTTCTAGGTAGATTATTTACGTTCTATTTAATTTCAGAAACCTTCTGTCTCAGATTCCAACATGGAAATTTTCTGCAAAAAGACTTTGACACTCAAGACAGAAATCAGTTTTATTGCCTTTCAGTAAGGGATAAGCATCTGTAGCTTTGCGAGGAGTGGGGAGAAGGCATGTTTTCTTTTAATCTATTACTTCCTCACACTTTAGGAACAACAATAAAAATAGCAGGGGAAATTAAAACTAATAAGGTTGTATC
The DNA here is from genome assembly GCA_025447955.1 of Psilopsiagon aurifrons. Lineage (NCBI taxonomy): Eukaryota > Metazoa > Chordata > Aves > Psittaciformes > Psittacidae > Psilopsiagon > Psilopsiagon aurifrons. The sequence goes on along the minus strand of JAOEHY010016414.1, from coordinate 8,530 downwards.
TGGCTCAGAAACTAAGAGTATTGTGCTTGTTTTAATGTCCTTAATTCGAAATTTAAAAGGGAAAAATGTGAAAAGATGTTTCTTTTACACAACTGTGAAGTGTTTGAGTGAGTGTATGAATATGCTGTAACACAGTGTCCAAAAAACTGAGTAATGGCACCACCTGGACACTCAAGGCTGACTCATATGTATGGTATTTCTTGCTTCCATTGGAAGGAACTCATCCCTCCTAAGTACAGAAAGTACTGTTTCTAACTCAGGAAGGGAATGACATCGCCTTGACCTATTATCCAGCTGCCCAGAGAGCAGTTCACACACAGGTCTGAGACTGTTCCCCCGACCAAGAGGAAGCTTTGGATGAATTGCTCATTCATAATTCCAGCACTATTAAATCAAGCTCTTCCTCTGTGTTGCTGCTTTGTTACTCTTCAGTACTAGCAAAGAATCCAAGCTTAGCTAAGGCTAAAACAAACAAAATAACTTTGTACTCCAACCTGTTCTTCAGTTAGCTTTCAATACTGATGTGTCTTATGGTAAGATCCTGACTGGAGGAAAAATGAATAGAGTATGTGTTAAATTTTATGGCTCATGTGTCTCTCTCAGACTGAAAGGCATCTGTACTATATTTTTCCCTTCTGCTCTGTATTATCTAGTACTTTTTTTCTCATGCACAAGAACTCAGGATATAATTAATCCACGTATTTGAAAAGAACATAGAAAGAAGAGATGCTAAAATAGAAAAACAAATCAAAAAACATCAAACCTCAGAAAAAAAAAAAAGAGTGCTCTTCTACATTCTATGCAGAAAAGTAATTTGGTCTCAACATCTGCATCAAAGAAATTACTCGATCTTTTTCCCAAATGTAAAAAAACTCTATTAATGAAGAGGTTTTAAGAGCTGAGATGAAGATCTCATGAACAGCATAATAAAAGTGCCGTAAGATATTCATATGCTACAGTTTCAAGAATTTAGATATATAAGTTGAAAATATGTTAACTTAAAAATTAACCAGATTTTTTTATTATTATTTTTAATAATTTGCCAATTTTTACTGGTCTATCTGACTCATAAATATCTCAAACTGTGTAGTAGCTATGTGGGTTTTGTTTTCCACTCCTGCCTAATGTCAAGACTACAATGTCAAAGAAGAGAAAAAAACCCAAAACTTTTTCAAGATATAAAGTTTCTTCAAGTACTGAACAAAAGTTTGAATCAATTTTCTTTGGGGATTACCTACGTTCGTATGTATTCTCTTCTTTAAAGAACTGTTTACCTCAACTGCTTTGTCAATATGCCATATAACATATATTTCCTTTCTGTAAATTGATCTAATTTTCTATTTTGACAGAATAAAAAATACAGATGTACATCAACTAACTTTAATCATCACTTAGATTAGCATTGGAGTTTGGAGACTTCATCTGTACCAGCAAAGCATTGGAGTTTGGAGACATCATCTGTACCAGCAAAGTAGGCCAGAGCTTATTTCCTGAAACCAGCAAAATCATTGTCTGTGACTTTAATGGGGCATATGTAGATGCTGTTAAAATTGCTCTATAGCCTGACAAAAGAAGTCCCAACAGAAAGCTTTCTCCATATATATTATATTAAAGCTCTAGAAACTCTTGTCTGTCTCCAAACCAAGTCTTCTAAATTAATTTCTGGCCCATCCTAATGACAAAAACATTGGTGATTTTGTACTATTGGCCTTAAACATTGTTGCTGTTTGTATACTTTCTATTTAATAATATAAATCAAACTGTCTTCAATTTTACCACGCTTTTAGACACTTACAAGCTAGGAATTAAACAGATATTCTTCCTAATGCAAACACATGTATTTCAATAGATATTGTAACAGAAGGTTATTCCCTTAATAGATCTTTGGGTGGCTGTGACTCATGTGAATAGGTTTCTAATGGTTCCTAGATCAGATTGGGAAGAAATTTTTCTGAATGTCTGATTAGCTGGAATAGATATTTGCACATTGGAGCATAGACTACCTCTTAGAATCATCTTAGGTTTTCCCCATTGAAACATTTTTATGACAATGAAAGCTCTTGAGACACTTGTGGCATTTCCACTACACAGTTCTACCATCCTGGAGCACAATGATTATACTTGAAGATCTGAATACTGGAGTTGCTGCTTTCAAAGCAAAGAAAGCTGAATGAAATAACCCCAATCTAATGTCTCAAATTAGAAGAACTAGTGGCATCTTGTTACCTTAAAATATATGAAGCTAACAAAACTCTGAGTTTGAAAATTTTGGTGGTTTTCTTCCTTAATAAAAAAAAAAAAAAAAATCAACACATATTTATTGTTCTGAATTCTCCTGCTCTGTTTTCATGGTCTAGATTTTTTTTTTTTATATAACCACAGCCATATTGAATACATGTCCACTCAATTTCTTGTCAAAATGTTCCTTAAGTTTTTTTCCCTACAATTATATACCTTATAATGTCGCTCCATTTCTTTTTATTTCTAGTCATTCCGTACAATCCTTTAGTCACTGATTCACCTATTTTACACCTCCCCAATTAGTCTATTTTTTCCTGCATTCTTGCATTAATTTTCTCACAAATAAAACTCACAAATCTATTTTCAATTACTCTTCCAAACTTGGTAATCAAATATTACTGTTGTTTGCCTGCCTAAATTATCTTATGTTTCCTCCATTGTGCTGGTCATATATACTTTCAGCCAATATAAATTCAACAAATAATCCTTTAAATTTTAATGTCTGAACATTTTACAGTAGCCTTAAATTCTTTATTTCTTTATGGTATTTTTTTTTCCTTACCTTCTGTTCAAAATCCCAAGGAATACAAGACCTCTGTTTTAAACTGTTATCCTCCTCTTTCATCTCAGATTTTTCTCAATTTCTTTTCTCACATTTAGCTCGCCACCTAGTTAAAATTGTCTTTGGAGATATGTGCATAAACCATTACTTCAGCCATTTTCTGCCAGTTAATCCTCTAATTACACCTTTTTCACAACCATTCTATTCAGTTTATTACATCTGTCATCGACAGAACTCTGACTCCAGCAGTTTTCCTACAAACTATCCTTTAAGAATTTTTCTAACTTAGCTTTCATGTCCTTGCCTGTTTCAGGTGTATGAAGGGAGACAAAGAAGTTCCTCAGTTATATTGTACGTCAGGAACATGAGTCAGAGAAGTAAAGCATTCTCCTAGTTTCCACTCCTTCCCTTCCTAGTTTTTGACAGACTGGAATTGCTACAACAGGCAGTGTTAGGCAAGAGATGAGAAGCCTATAACTCAGAATAATATCAGAAGCTCATTAGGAGTATGAAAGGTCCCTTTTCCAGCAAATTCAGAGTTCAGCCAGAGCTTGGAATAGGGGATCATCCATCTCTCACAGAGTAATAAGGAATCTAGTTTATGGAAGATGGTATCTTGCCGTTGTGAGAGGCAGAAGCTCTAAAAAATGGACTGCTTTACTAAGTGGTTTTTTTTTGTCATGATCTTATAGGCACTCAAGCCTTTTTCTTTCAGAAAGTAAAAAAATAGCTAACCAACACCAAAGAATCCCCAAATCCCAAGAATATATATTGTGATATATTACTCTTTTGTCCACTTTAAGCAGTAAAGCTGAGCTTCTGGATTTCTCTGTGTATATATTTTTTTTTTCTTTTTTTTTTTTTTCCTAGCTGTTCATGGGAAAACAAATTTCTTCATCTTTATTTCTGGACATAATTTAGCTGAGATTACTAACCAACTGACCTCATCTGAGAAAAAAAGCTTTTGGGTTTGCTGCAAGGTCCACATAATAATGAACAGATATTTAAGCAAGAAGTACAGACTATGCTATTTTGACTGTGTTGCCTCTCGTTACAGTAATTACAGTCAGATGAAGTATGTCAGCTTCTGCCCGACATACATTCTCAGTAAGAAGGTGGCATTTTGTAAAATGGCAAAGCCTCTTGGTAAAACGAAAGGCCTCTCAAAGCTTTCAGCTAGCAATAGTGCACCATCGCAGCAGCTCAGTGCATGTCAAGTTGATCACTTCACTGACAGCTAGGCTACATGTCAAAAATACTGCAGTCGTTATCTACGAGTAGACGCTATTTGCTTCCACTTTTATTCCCTGACACTTGCAGCCTTAACCCTGTTAAAATGAAGGCTAATTCTTTGCCATCAGAGTCCGTAGAAACATACTACAATTACTTATTAAACAGGGAAATAGCTCATGTTTTAATTAGTGTAGGTGAAAAAATATTATATGCACGAATGAGTGCAACACCTTAATTGGTTAACAGACCCACATCTCTGCAGAGCAAATCGGATATCTATCTGATACCCAGCTGCTGGCACTCTCATCTGAATCTTTGAGTTAGCTGACAGATGTGTAAAAACTCATGCAGTCAGACAGACAACTCCCTGCTAAAATTGCTCCACAGCAGAGGAGGCTTTTGTGAATTGTTAATTTCAGTACACAGAGACTGCTGTGCTTCTGAGTGATTAGTTTCAGACAGGGATATTAGATGGGCAAGCATTCTTTGCATGATCTTTCCCAGTCCACCTATTCTGGCACAGTGATTGAGCAGGATAATGTTGGTTTCTTGGACAAGTATGTTAATCTACTTGTGTTATAAAACATATGTATATGAGCCAGCTGAGGAATTTTACTTTTTCTAAATGCAGAGTCAGATTGGTGTACTTTTGGAAATGCTTCCTTCTACACATTAACTATGATGGTATGGAAGAAATTTAGCTCATATTTGCTGTCAAAAGTGCCCAAGTTTTGAGTGAACACCCGTGCTCAGCTTTTTCTTCTACAAAAGTAGTGAAACAAACTCTCAGTTTAGGTTACTTGTCATAATGTTGAGTGGCTGAAAGCAATTCAGGAGCAACAGTTTAGGCTGCTAAAGGCTGTCACTGCTGGTCCTGTTAAACATGCCCTGCTGCAAGCAGCTGGCACTAAACATCACTCTATCCTGACAGCTTAAGTAGAAAATGTAGCATAGAGCTACATTACAAAGACAAACTTTTTCACATAAAATAAACCTTAAGAATGAGAACATAATCTGGCTTGTGAATGTGCTGTGTTTTTTCAGGCTAATAGCAATTGGCAAAGAAATTTTTATATAAACTATGATTTGTATTTCAAAATGAAGAACTGAGAAAGCAATTAATATGAAATTAAGATGAAATATGTTCTAAAAGTAAGATCCAGAGACTTAGGTTTATTTAGGGTTGTACTACTGTCAAAGCCTTTGACTTTATACAGAGCGCTTCACTCAAGTATCTAAATGTAAATAATGGGTAATGATTTACAAGGTTTTCCCTTCTCCTATAAATTGAAAGAACAGTGTGAAGAGAAGTGCTATTTTACGTGCATTGTTTTTTTTTTTGTATAGGTAGTAACAACTATTTAGGTTCTACTCAGCTTTGTTATTTCAGTGAAAAACTGAAGGAAAATATTTATAATTAACAATTTAAAATAAAATGCATTTCCAGGAACAGCAAGCAATGAAGCAAGTCTATATCTAAATCTAAATTAAGCCTAACGTATAAGTTTCTAGGTTTGATATACAGTGCCTATTAAAAGGAAGCTATGACAAATAAATATAGCATATGTATTTGTCACAGAACTTTTTCCATATTTTGTCTTACATAGCCTTTATTCCAATGAGCAAAAGTACACAAATATTTTCACTCTCATGCTTCATTAGTCCACATATACAGGTATATACAAACACACATTCACACACATAAATCTAAGCTTTCAAATAATTTCTTATGACTTTAAGCAAATATTCTTCTGTTCACTGCAATTTTTTTGAAAAAAAACACATTGATTAACATTAGCAGTAGAAAAAAATCAAACTTAGCTGCTTTTAAAGAAAAAACTATCGCCAGTATCTTGTGTCAAGTTCTCTCTGCTGCTGCTTCAGATGTCAAAGTCAGTGGTGCACTGCAGCATTGAAGGTAATTTCCATTTAGTGATGAAAGCTAGTTTCCTCCTTTTTTTTTTTTTTTTTTTGTCTTTTGTCTTCTTTGTCTTTCTACTTGCCCCTAATCCATCTAATACCACTCAAACATCATTGACACACTTACGCTTACCATACCTTGGTGATTTCTATCCCCTACATGACATGCCTATAGCACAAATGCTGATGATGCATTATACGTCCAGGACTTTTTGTCACAATGGCAGTCCTCAACAAAGCACTGCCTTGGGGCAGCTACTGGTTCACTGCCACTCTCTTATGCAGCAATTATTCAGTTTGATTATATGTTGATGATAAGCTATTAAAAAGCACTTGTGCAGGACTTCTTATTTACCAACATTCATGATTTGTTTTTCCTTCTGGCATCTGCAAATGTAATTGGAGACAAAAAAAGAAAAAACATCTGATAGTTTCTCACAATGCTTGTATTAATTACTGACTGTAAATATATCTGTATTAACCATGGTGCTTCTAAAATAAAAGGTCAGGGAAGGATAGAAGGGAGGAAAAGAAGAAAATACTTGTGTGTTAAAAGTCACATTTTCTAAACAGCGTGTTGCTAGTGTTTTCCATGAACGTAGAAATATCACAATGATAAAATGCATGAATGAATCTCAGGGGTTTAGGTCTTATAGTTAGGAATTATCCAGATACCAAAGAATTTGAGTACAATTCTGGTGGGTAAGATAAAGCTAATAAACTAACCAAAGCACCTCAGTTATTTACCTAGTATAAGTCAGTATATGGTAGAGTCAGCGAGAACCTCAGTACTCCCTTTGTATTTTATAGAGACAGCATACAGAGCTAGCTGCCTTGATTTATTGCTATGTGAACTGAAAGAAATTAAAAACTTCAATTTCTTGTAAGAATTATGTTTATTACAGAGTTCCAGGTGTTTTATTTAACAACAAAAAAAAGCCCACCCTAACAATTTTATTTTAAGGGCTTAGTAATTGTTCAATATATGATCAAACATGAAATTAATATAAAGAAATATTTGGTTTTGAGTCAAGTAAATTAATATAACCTAAAAAACAATTGCTTTATTGCAGGTCACTTCAAGATAGAATTGTCAATAAATTAGCCTTTGAAATTAATGAGTGGATAATAGAACTGCAGATAGGTAAAGCTCTTCCAGACATGGCAAAAAGCCCTACTTGTGTAAACTGTAATCCATTGCCTTGATCTAATTATGTGTATTTGACAAGAACTGTAAGTATAAATACTCACTTTAGGCTAAAAGCTTCAATTGCATGTGTTGACTAATACATGATCTAAAAAATTTTGTGCAGAGCTGATTCTTTTATGGTGGGAATACATAGCTCCTGAAATCTAATACTAATTATCATTAATAATAATAATAATAACAACAACAGGACTGCCATTTTGGCAGTTTCAGAAATCTATTAAAGCTGCTTAGCTAAGTAAAGGCGCAAAACAGTTCCACAATTGTAGTTTTCTGCATATAAGTCTCCTTGCACAGTGTGTAAGAGGACAGTGCAGCAAATTTAAAGATGAAGATTTCATAAGCAAGAAAATATCTGAAAGTTATCTGAAATAACTGCAGAGTTATTTCCAAAGGTTTTCTACAAAATTATTGAGGTTTGAGTCCCAAACCTATGAAACAAGTAGATCACAAATCAAAGCCCATAGTTACCACCTTTTTCATGGATATTTACATAAGGCATTAATAAAATGCCTAAGGAGCTTTCAGGTAAATAATTTTGCCATCTAAAACTCAGTAGCTGCTTTGATTCTTTCTTTCTTTTTTGTAGCCTGATTACAAGATAGTCTACCTGTTCTGCCAAGTAGAAGAAAGAAAAACCGTTACGGAAATGTCACTCTGACCCTATTCAAAGCATCAAAGACTTTTCAAAAATCAGGTCTTGAAGTAAATCCAGAGATGACCAGCCTTTGATTAATGCAGTTTATTTCCTCCTCTTGAAAGGGCTGGAGCCCTAGCACAGGCACTGAACTGCTTCTGCAACTGTGCACCAGCAGCATCCAGTAGCTTTGAGCTGAATACTTTCAGTACAAATGAATTGACATGAAAGTTCCATCAGCCAATTTAATATTCTTAATCTTTTCTTTATATATGAATGAGATATTAATGGACAACAGGGAGAAGGCAGCTGGACCACACAAAGTCATAGAGTGTCACAGCTGGAATATATGGAAGGGAATTACTTGATATATTTATAGAATTCAGCATAGAACCACGAGGAAAGAGCACATTGCTAAAGGATTAGAACTTAATGTTTCTGCCGCCGGCGGCTCCCGGGGCCGCCCCTCCTTTCCTTCCCACAGCCTCCCGAAGATGGAGGTGAAGATGAGGGCCTCGACGGTGAAGAGCAGCCGAGCGGCCAGGCGCAAGTCCACGTCCACGTCCGTCTCTGCCCCACCCTGCTTCTGGAGCCCATCCATATCACAAGCCACTCCAATAAAGTACAATGAAGCAAGAGCCTTACCCCAAAATCCATATGTGAAAAATGCTAAGATAGCAAATACATGCTGAAACCATGAACTCAAGAGAATCAAGAGCAACAACTTCCA
>JAOEHY010016411.1:5469-21065 GCA_025447955.1 Psilopsiagon aurifrons | reverse complement strand
CTCAACCTGTGGGAGCTGCATTCTTTCGATTCTCCATGTAGCAAACTGCGTGGCTGATTTACGGCCTAAACCATGACGTCTGTGAATATGTAATTACTGATATATGTATACACATTATCTGACCATTCATGTTCATGTGTGATTCTGGAGATTTATTGAAAATAGATAAAAGACCAGCAATAGAGAGGTTGTAAAAATAAGTTAAATGCATGTACACTTCTTCCATGTTAATACTAAGACTTATTGCAGCTTTTATTGCCTGTCTTCATGAAACAGGCACATTCTACTGTTTCTGTACAGAACTTAATGAAAACTGTAGACTCAGTAATACTCATAATACTGAATCGATCAAATGAAAAATACCTAGAGAAGAAGCAATGTACATTAATTATGAATGCATCACCTTGATTAAAATGGAGATTAAGCGCATGAGAAAATATAGTTGTTAGATCACTGAAGTAAAGTAAATCAGTAGACATTTTATAAAGTGCTAGGTTTAACAGACATCAAAGTTCTACACTTTCACTAAATGGGAAGTCTAGTGAAAGCAAGATTTTCCTGCAGGATCTAATTTTAAAACCTTATATATATTTGTTCTCGAAGTTCTTTTATAAACAGCCAGTTTGATAAATACAGTTATAAAATAAATTTTTTGTATACCGTGAAAATATTTGGATTTTCTCTAATCCCTGCTTTGAACATTTGGCTTACAAAGTGATGAGCAAGGTAAAGGAAGTTTGTCTTTTTAAACCTACAGCATGAATTCCTATGAGTAATGAGAAAACTGAAGCATGCATCAGGTCTGCTTTTTCAGTTTCACCTGAGACTGTATAATAGATCTACTCAGAGCCTAGCTATCAAACACAGGTCCTGTCAAGCTAGCTATTATTTAATTTATATATGGCTCTATGCATGTATGAAATGAAACTCTAAATCCCAGTCCTATTTGAATATGGCGTTGATAATTTATTCTTCGGTGTTTTTCCACCAGTGTCATTAGAAGCACAAAACTCTTTCAAAAATGTAGGTGAATGGCCAGTTTTGCAATCTATGAATGTATTTTGTTTCCTGAGTTGCTCTTTTGTTTTTTGATAATAGGCCCTGAAGTTTATTAGTCTTCATTTCTTTGCTGCTCAGTGTCTAACTGACCACAATTTTAATTGTAGCTGAATTATCTGAAGTCACTTTGATTAGAGGATAAAGTTCCAAAGATGATGAACAATTTTAAGAGAGAGTGATGTTACTCCTTTCCAAAATCTGAAGCACATTATGACATAATCCATTTTGTTACTTGGTTGGTTTTTGTCCTTTTTTTTTTTTTTTTTTGGAGTACCTGTTCTACTGGTAGTTTTGCATACTGTAAGGTATTCTACACAGTAGAGGGAGGGGGTATATGCTATCTGAAGACTAGGGAGGCAGTACCTTACTTAGAACACCTTTCAATTTTTTTTTTTTTTAAAATCAAATTGACTACTGCTTTATTCAAATGAAGCAAATCCTGCAATTCTCCTGTGAAGAGATTTCTAGGTTTTCAGCTATAGGGGAAGACAGCTATGGTAGAGGTAACTTTTGTAACTAGGTGGTTAGCTTAAGTACTGCTCTACCACCTTAGGTAATTTGAAAAGCTAATGAAAGCTCTATATCTTATATCTTGATCTAGACATCCCATAGAAGGGTACAAAATAAAACTGTAAAGTACGAGACTATGAAATGAGATACAGCTTTTTTTTTGCCCAGGCCTTTTTATAGTTTTCTTTAAAATGATACTTTGTCTGGAACATCAGGCAATAAGACATTTGTAAAATTTACTATTAAGATTCTATGGAAGAGTGATGATACAATATATGTGTAATTACCAAAGGTTACAGAATACTGGATTCTAATAGTTTTTCTTATAAACTCGTATGTGCAGCTGTGCAGAAAGCAACCTATTGTATGAGTCATATTTCCTTAAGCACTCAAGACCATATGTTTCCCCAGAGAACGGAGGGTATTCTAAATGCAAAATTCTATCTGGTGGGAATGAGAATAGAGTAGTAATTTGCACTTCAGGCTAATTTAAATTATTTATTGTAGTACAATTTAGAAATCTTAGTACTTAGAGGTTGAGATACTTTAGAATGGATAGCTAAAATGACATTACATTATAGAAATGAAATATAATTTCAGTTGCAGGTAATTATTTGTCTTCATTTGGAGAATGCTATTTTGAAAACTTTTGTCGGTTAATCTCTTGAAGGAAATTCTCATACGAGCTATTGTCATATTAACTATTCTGTGGAATATGCAGTACATCTTGATTTGTACTTGATGTCCACTTAAATTTTTCTTTCTGTATTTATATATGTAATATTATTTTAAAATTATGTTATAAATGTGGCTAAAAAAGTATGTTATTTTATTCTTCAATTTTCTTGTGCTGTTTGTCTTAGAACGGTATGGTACTCTGAGATAGTAAATTTGGACTATGCAAGAATCATTGTAACACTGAGACCTAACCGGTAGTCTCAAAAGTAGTTTCTAGTAAAGCATCTTCAGTGTATGTGTTTCTAGAAGGACATCACATCACTTCATTATTGACTTACTCTACACAGGGTCTGAAGATGAAAAAATAGAACCTGTGTGGATAGTTTTTAAATGAGATTAAGAAAACAGTGAAGTCATAAAGTTAGAAGGCCATCAAGATACTACAGGATGATCTAGAACCAGTAAAATTAAAAAAAAGTTTTAAAACGGTAAAAGCCGATGCCAAATATCTAAAAATTAACACTACAGGTGATATAGAGGAGAATGAAAATCTATGAGCATGATAAAAGGTTGAATTTTAGTGAACAATATTTGTTGTGAGTCTACAAATGTTTCCATACTAGCTATAGAACATTTTGATATTTACTTCATTTTGAGTTGTAATATTTTAACATGATAATTGCAATCCAGTTAACCCTATAACTGCTCAGCATTAAAGAAACATATGAAACATAAACAAGGGTAATTTTTTTTCTATTTTAAAATGTATGCATGAATTCATTTTGGTGGAATTGACGTAAGGATATTGAAGTTGTTAAAACAGTGTACTTTTGTAATTTTTGCACAAAATTACATTTGTGCAGAAACTTTTGCGATTTTGGGACAATAAAGTTGGAGGTCATTATTATTTTTCTGTGTGGATTAATTTAACTACAGTTTTGATTCTAACCCATGGTGTTTGATCTGCTGTTTGTTTGACAGGAACCTTCATGGATCTGTTGTACTAAATCCAACATGACATTACCCCAGACTATGATTATTGCTGTTTAAACCACTTTCAAGTTATGAGATCATGCAGTATGCTACAATATTTCTTTTTTAACTAACAGCTATTACTCTTCCAGCTTACTTAAAACTGAGTTTGGAACAGTTTACGTGAAAATGATTACTTGCAGGTACCGCCAATTTTAAATATCTTTCCTCATTATTAAAAAGTCTATGAGCTTCAGCTGCCCAGTTAATTCATGAGAAAAGGGACAGAAAATTCAACTGGTTTTGTGTTTATTATTCCACTTTCTATTTTTTATTGCCTTTATGACATTTTAATTACCATTTTGCCATGGCAAAATTTGCAAAGCCATTTGCGAGGTCATATATGGGCAGCAGGAATGTGGTCTCTCAGTAGCAATATTTTAGGATGAAAATTGCTGATTTGAATTTATAGAAGCAAAGTATCTCATACTTGAAGTAAAGGTCACTTTATGGCAGAAATACATTTTTCCAGTAGTTGTCCGTATCTGTATATGAAGAAAATATGAATATGATAGGCTGATGTATAAACTTCTCTTGCCATATTTTCATTAACATAGAAAATCATGGTATTTGGATCATTTCCTCTGCCTGGTCAGAATATGACAGTCTTCTTGCCTAGCATCGTGTTTTCTTTGAGTCACAAAATGCATGTAGCTCAGAGGCAGAATCCGATGGTAAGCATATGTAATAAAGATAATTTATGGTTGACTCAGTTACTAGAGTTGTTATATATCATCACTGTGTCTGCTCCTAGAGGGACAGTATGTCTGCTTCAAATGTTTTAGGTTGTATCAGGACTGTGCTTTTGAAACCCTTATCTTATTTTGGTTTACACTAAGTGTGTGTCTTACAGCACATGAATTTAAATCCATTCATATCCTAAAGCTAAACCAGGAGATGTTAGAGGACGCTGTCTGGCACTACAAACATTATCAAGCATTTTGTCTAGGGGACTAGGCCAGGCTGAACTAAGCTCCTGATGCTGATGCTATTTCACTGTTCAGGTATGATCTTATTGGGCCTCACTACTTGCTAATGCAGGCACAGCCTTAGATAATCTCCTTTATTTTATTCTTTCTCTTAAACATATACATAAAGGCTGAATATTTATTTCTGATAATTACAATTCTAGCTTGGGGTTTTTAAACAGATCTGAATGTAACTATTTACTTTAAGGCACTTCTTTGAATGGTCTTAAAAGTTTCTAGTATTTAGAGATTCTCTAAAATATCTAAATATTCTCTAAAATATCCTTAGCCCTAAGATATTATTTTTACATTCATATATAATCTTAAAGTTCACCAGAAGACAGCTGGTGAAAATTATGTCCATGGTAGTGCAAGGAAGAAGGCAGCTATTCTAGAGAAATCTTGTTCGGTTTAGGCGAACTAAATTATATGTTTTCAAACCTATTCAGCATTGAAGGACTCCCTTCAGAACAATGGAAAGTCTGGGCATAGAATTATTTTGAGTATATGGGCTGAATACCTCTTCTGCTGACTACCTGTTTACTGGATATTCTGAAAATAGTTCTTACAGTTATTATTTGTCATAAGAAGTCACGCTTGTGTAGTCATGTATGTAAAAACCAGTTTCCTCAAGAACACAGTCATTTTACGTCATGTACAAAACAAAGAAAAAAATGAAAGAATGGCAGGAATTCTTAAAACTGCAGTTAAAAAAATGTCAACTGTTTCATCATGAAAAAAGTGAAATATTCCTATTCCCTATTAAAAATGTGTCACATACTGTTCGATGACACGAATACAGTTTGCAGTGGAATAAATAAGCAGATCCAAGCTCAATATCATAATGTTTCTTATTGTAGCAAATTGATCAACAAGACACTACCTCTATCTTATGCCAATAAACTGTTTTTACCGTATTCTGCCTTTAGTATCTGTGTTAAAAGCTGTTTTAAGTTACAAGATACATGGGATAATTTTTTCATTTGTACAAGCCAGTCAAAAAATAAACAGCATATGAAGTGCTTTGTGTGATTCCCTTTGGGGCCAGCAAAGAGTGTTAAGTTTAGCAATTCTCCTGAAAAAGCAATAGTGGAGAAGAGAGATCATACTTTTAAATTGGATCCGGAAGCATAATAGCAATGGCAGCAGAATACTATTACTTTAGCAAGTAGATAATTGGTCCCAATGCAAATCTTTAGAAAGAATATTAATAAACTTGCATTGCATATAACTTCTGATCCATCTCTGAATTTACATCTAGAGAAAACATATGGTAAATCCAAAAGAGAATGCAGTCCATTACTTTCCTGGAATATTGGCAGCATAAATAATTTTGTCCTCCTCTATATGGAGATGTGATAAGATTTAAGTATTTTTTCAAAAAACACACGAGGTTTTAAGATTCAGATTCTTAATTAGAATTTTGTAATACTATTGCTGTACTGTACAATTTTTACACTGTGAGAATATTTCTGTTAGGATAAGTATCTCTGTTCAATATAACCATTCAAACTAATCTAAATCTGGCTTCCAAAACTCAGATCTGAGATCTCACATCTGAACTGTCTGCAACTTCTGCTACAGATATTAATTTTCATTTAGAGTATATGCAAACTTAGCAAGTAGTGTATCTTTACTCAAATTTGAATTTCTTTCTAAGAAACAGATAAATATTAATATATTTTAATATGGGCCAGTAGTACAAGTAGATTATCAATAGTCCAGACTGCATACCTTATCAACAATGCAGGATAACCTTATCTAGACTTGAAAAATAAGTTTAATGAACAGTAGAACTAAGAGAGCCTGCTTAACTAGAGATTGGTGTATTGCGGTTGATTAACTTTGGTGTCTGAAGCAGTACGTTCTCAAAATGAAGCTTTTACATGAAATGGGGACATTTATAAATATTCTGTAAAATATGTATTCTTTGGCTGTACAATTTGTGTTCTTTCGGTGTAAATTTCACACTAAGCCTGCCTAGTGGAGCTGCAAACATCATTTTCCTCCTTTACATAGCCGTCTTGCAGAATTTGAAATCAGGAAATAGTTGTGCTTTGACTTTCTTTATCTTTAGTTTCTTCTTTTTAATTGGTTCATTTCTTCCATAGTCATTACGAAAACAGCACAGTGTTTCCTTAGGAAATTAACATTATCAGACACAACGTAACCAGGAATCTTTGGTCGAATAATATTTAATCTTTCAATCTGAGACCTTTATTCTAGCCAAAAGTCTATTTCTGATAATATTGGTAGAAAAATATTCTTTAAAGTATTTGTTTAAACTATTATCAATGAAACCATTCTAGTTCTCAAAATGTGAAGTTTGATTTATGGAAAATATTCCAGGAATAAAACCTAAAACCCCAAGTTTTCATAAATGTCAAAAGAAGGTAGAGAGCTGTTGTGAAATACCTAGATGTAGATGTTTAAGACTGTATCATGTTAGGAATCATTTTTTATTTTAAACTTAAGTTTGTATAGAGGGAAACCTGCTTAAATACAGCTATAGACCCTCTTGCACTTCTCTTGTCTTTTCAGAGCAGCTTTAATAAATCTATCTTCCAGCTGCCCCCTTTAATCCAGATGCTATAGAATAAACTGACCTATGTATTTAATGTATTTATAAATGGACTGGGATTCTGTGGAACTTTTTGTGGGAATAATTTCAGCTGACTGATCTTTCTTACCTGATGTACCATACCAGTGATAGGGCTGATCCAAAGAAAAAAGTAAAAATACATAGTTTAAGGAGTGAGAAGAACAAATTTCAGAGTATGATCAGCTTAATCTCAAGCAGAGTAGCATTCTGAGCATCTGACTTTTGTGTAATTTTTTTCTGCTTTGCCAGTACTCAGTTCAAGGGGAGAATTTTGTCTTGACCTAATCACAGCACAAAAAAATCAAGGTTTCCGCAATGTGAAAACTTTGGAATGTTCTGTCTGGCTATCTATAACAGACAATATTCTGCTCAACAGTTGACTTCAATAGCTTATGAAACAGTTCAGTTCTCTAGTTGTTTTTTATTTTTTTTTTTACTTTAATACAATCTTTCTGGCATTTGGCTGTTGAGTATCTCCTTTTTTCTTCAATTAATATTTTAGCTTTCGTGGCAAAGCTACAAAAAACAATCATACTTTTAACTTCTAAAGCAATTAGGTTTCTTGGGCTTTTAATATTGCTTTTTGTTTGTTTATTTCTGTAAAAATGTTTATCGTGTTCTGTAAGAGGCATCTAATAGATGCCCATATAAAAAAACTAAATGCTTTCTTAAGATCTTGTTGTTATCTCATGTTCTGAGAGCTTGAGCTGGTGTGAATAAATATATTCTGCTCCTCCTTTCAACTTCCTAACCACTTTGTATACGCATGTACATGTATTTACCTATGGAGCTCTGTAAAATCAATTTTGTAGTTTGCATAGTTTTAACTTTGTGGATAACCGATTTATTAGTCTCTATAATGCTGTGCCTAAATCACAAATATCTGTGTGATTTATTTGGTTTCAGTTTTGAAAATTAACTGCTGGGGCTGTTTTGGGAATGTGACATTATAACTGCTGTAGTGTGGAACACTATTCCAGTGTTGAAAAGAAACAATGTGTAAGCTTTGTAGATTGAACAGTTGTAACTTTGAGCAGAACAAACAGGTCTAAAAGAATATTTTTGTTGAATGCATTGTGAGGCAAAATAGTTTTTTATATGCACAAAACCTGTCTTTCAATTTTGATCTTTTGCAAGTGATAGTAATCATGAGTGTGATGAACTTACTGATACCCTAAGGTAAAAAGTTGTTAATATTATATTGAAGCCCTTTTCCGGTATATTTTTAATATACTTCACCACTGTTGTAATCTGTTCTTGATGCTTCACTGGAGCTTTCAAGACACTTTTCTGAAATAACTTCAACATTGTTAAATTCTTTGTATGAATCTTTGAATCTTCTCCCTCTTCCCCTGACCCACAGAAATTCTGTTTATTTGTTTGTTTTTTCTGGTTTTGTTTTTATGTTGTTCTTTTGAATTGCAATTACTTTTAAAAATTTGATGACAAAGGAACTTGACTAACTTAGCAAAAATGAGCAGGTGTTCTTTTTAGGGTGACTATATGCAATTCAAAATAAAATACTTCTTTTTTTTTTTACTACATATATCAATATAAACTAGGAACACAGCTTGGAAATCTTAACCCCCAAACATAGAAACTATTGTTTCCCCATTTTAGTATTTAAATCATACCTTAGCCAATACTTATTTTGACAGAGAAATAAAAGGTCAGTTACTTCAGTAGGTCTAATTAAAGGAAGAAAAAAAAAAAAAAAAAAAAAAAAAGGAAAAATTAGAAATTACAGTTTTTTTTCAGTGGAAAAAACTGGAAAGAAAGTTTTCTATGAATCCTTGGTGGGATTAGATGATCACCTGATCTCAGCTTTACAGTGCCACTGAACTCATTTAAAGAATGTGGAGCTGTGGTTTTATTTACTTTGAGTGTTCATGAACCAATGAAGAACATGACCAAAATATGAACAAACCAATTAGAAGACTTCCTGTGATTTTGCTAAGCTTTGGTCTGTAATATGACAGTGTTGAGTATTTTTTAAGTTGCGTTTGATTACTTAAGAAATAAATAAATATTGTAACTTCTTGTCATTTTTATCTTCAGAAAAATAGTGGTGAGAAGTAATTTGAGTTCTTTCAAAATATATTCCAAAATATATCTCAAAGCTGCCTTTGGTGCTGTGCCCTTTTATTTTTGTTGCTGTTTTAAAGTTAGCTTTAGGAAGCAGAAATAAAACTCACCCATCAAAACTATCTTTCACTGTGCTAGTATATTCCATTGTCTTCTGAATCATGCATTGCTCTTTGTTCCGCCATTAAGCACAAATACCTGTCCGGATGGAGCTCTGGTCTCCCCAGAGCACAGTGCCCACGTGCAGCTTTCTCAGGCCACAGCCATAACCACCATACAATTTTTATTTCTAAGCTTTTCTCCGGATGGAAATTTCTTATCCTGGGTAGATAGTGGTGTCTGTGTGCTGTAATAGCCTTTCCCCCTTTTTGTTGTTCTGTCTTTCTGTACCTGCTCATGTAGTATAAAATGTAAACAATTTATTTAAAATTAAGATGGGTTTAAGTTAGGACTTAAAATTATTTATTAAAATTATTTATTTTCAAGGAAACTTTCTTCTGTAATACACTTGCAATTGGGTTTTTTTTTGTTTGTTTGTTTGTTTTTTGTTTGTTTGGTTGGTTTTTGGTTTTTTGGGGGTTTTTTTGGTTGTTTTGTTTGTTTGTTTTTGGTTTTTTTTCCCCCACATTTTCTGTTTAGCTAGATATAGGAAAGATGTATTCAAGTTTGTGAAGGCGGACAAATGGTCTTTTTTCAAGGAAGAGAGCTCCCTCTACTGTTCAACATTAGTAAATGCATGTTTGTTTTTAATCAAGCCCAGCAAGTAAAATGAGGAAAATGCATTAACCAAGATCTCTGTTATTTGGGGTTTGTTTGTTTGTTTCTTTCTTTCTTTCTTTCTTTCTTCATTAATACAGCATGGGATTATACGTGAAGGTGAGACATGCTATTTTAAGTTTATGTATGTGGTCACAATCTGTAGAGTATCAGGAAAATGAAAAACAGCTTACGGGGCTCTGTGACCCAACTAAAGAAATGCTAATTACTGATGAAGAATCTACAGAAATTACACTGGCAAAAATATGGAGGGGGCTTCTCTGGATCAGTTTCATAGGTGTTTTAATGATAGCAATTTGGTGGTGTTTTTTTGGTTTTTTTTTTTTTTTTTAATTAGTGAGAACTTTAAAGTTTCTTTCATTTGTATTATATGCCAAAAAAGGGATTTCTTAAGACATGTCCTGACACTATAAAGATGATTTCCTTATGTCTGCACAAATTTGCAGATCTGGTAAAGGGAACATTATTAGACATAATTAGAGGTCCTTTGAATTATTCAGATTTTATTTTTAAAAATAAAAAGATATTTGTCAAAGGCAATCTTTGTGTCACGGAAAGACGATATCATTCTGATATGTTGTAATTTTTAAGTATAAAAAGCTTGGAACGTCTTGACAAAGGGTAGGAAAAATTTTTACTGTATTCTATACCCCATTAATAGAGGCAGGAAATGAGATTTTCTTCATTTCAGCCTGCACCAAAACTAGCTGTATGACAGGATAATGGGATTTGGTTTACTATACACTTCCTACAGTTGAAGATAGGAAGTACATAAGAATCTGAAGCAATGTTGTGGGAAATGCATTCAAAAGACTTTAAAATTATATTTCTGTTTTTAATGCAGTGCTTTATAAACGTTCCAAAGGTCAGACTTCACTTCTGCTGAAGAGTGTTCCCTTGGATGGCAGTTACAAGAGGGGAAAGTGGATTTTTAAAAAGCTTCAGCTTCAAGTAGTGTTTTGAAAACAATATAACATTGTCATTAGAAGTCTCTAAAAGCCTCTGTGTTTCCTGAAGAATGATTGTATTATTGTTATTTTTTACCTCAACATGTTTTATGCAAGCAGAGACAGCAGTGTTTTCTCCCTTGACACAACTTCATATCATATATATTCAGGTCTAGATTTCACTTTTAAATCTACTCTCAGTCCATTCAGAATTGAAGATAACTGAAAATCAGCACCTTTGTAATAAATGGGATTTGCAGTAACTGATGCTGGGGGGCAATAACTATAATTTTCATCAATTCATTGTGGTTTTCAAAGAAATCTGTATATACTTATCTTCCTTTTACTCCCTCTTTCTCACCTGGTACTTCAACATATATAATCTTTCAGGCTTGCAATATTGTGAGCAATTTTTTTTGTCAAAACTGCACTCACAAAATTCTCCACTTTCTTTTCTTTTTCTAAATTTGTTACTCTCACTTTCTGAGGCTAGAAGCAAAATCTATGCTTATTCTGATGTCTTCAGTTATCTATTGCAGTTTGTTCTCTTTTTGTCTACCCATTTTTCCCTCTGCTCTAATATGCAGAACACTATTGTTAAATAAGTCCATTCCTATTTTTCATCTGAGTTTTTTCCTTTTGTTCGTAAACATATTGTGGAATGCAGTTGCTCACTCTCTTTACTTCACTTCACATGAAATTAAAATTCAAATTGCTTATCTTCAAATTGCATGGAATTTTTCCATCCCAGCTACAACATTTTACATATGCCTTTGTTGAAGTCCCTGACATTCCTGTCCACCCATTTTTCCAGCCTTTTTATGTTTTGGATAGCAGCCTTCTTCTGCAGTGGATAAGTGCCCCCAGCCTGGTGTTTTCACAACTCTGGTTCTCTATTCCAGATGGAGAAAACTCAGATTCAATAGCAGGCTGGAAGTACAGAAGGAAAATAGAAAGCTAGATCTGTGAGTGCTCAAGACTAAATGTGTCTGAACAAAGAAAGAAACTTTTTATTGTTGGGGAAAAACTACTACTAATTTCAGTAATGAAGAATGTTCAAACATTCATATTCATTCATAGTTCAAGAAACTACCTGTTTGCAAAGGTCAGTCAAAGCAAGATGAGAAAAAGGCCAAAAAGATGTTAAGGAGTGTTAGGGAATTTCCAGGTACCATAGTTTTAACCCTACTCTGGCATCCTGTGTGCCTGATTGGTTTGCCTCTACAGCTACAATGTTTGCCATATAGTGTTTACAGGAGCTCAGGTAGAAGTAGGTTTCTCAGTTTCAGCCTAATGCCTGCCAGTTTTTCTCTCCCACACCTGGTCTGTCATCCCTTCCATCCTTCAGTCACTTTGTTACCTTGTGTACAAGAAATTATACCCTTGGTGCTTTCAGTTTCATCAGTTGAAATAAATGAAGTTCTAAGAATTGCTTAACTTCCTGTGAGGAAAAGAACTGAAGGCTGAACACATTCCATGCTTCCCAGTAGAGGCAGTATGTCAGGGCACAATATGTATCTGAAAGATACAGATTTTGCCCCTTCATACTTGATCAGACGTTTTTTACTGACCACTGATAGCAAGCTATGGTTCAACTATGATAAAGCATCACTGGTCACATTAGAGATGTACTTGAACTAATAGCATTCTATTAAGGCTCTGCACTTTCCTATAATTTGGGATTACCTCGCAGTTTTGTGTGTAGATGTACTCTTTTCCAGGATTTCATTTTATTCAGTAAACACAGGGTTCACTTACCTGCTACTCTTTGAGATATATCAGACTAAACCTGGCACTCATAATTTCTACTTTGTTTCCTTAGCTCCAAACCCTGGATCATGTTTTTAATGAAGTCCAGCCTCTTTCTTGTTCCAGAATGCAGGACTTGCAGCTGTGCCTCCCTTCATCTGAACTGTAGGTTATAATTTCTAGCTATGCTCAGAAGGCAAAAATTAACAAGGGAAATGGCAGCTGCAGCATGGAAAACTGAATAGAGAAGGGACTGAAATTAACCCAAAATTATGAACAGAGGGTTGAAGAGAGAGGAAATTTGCTTTGTAATTATGTGTGTGAGTGGACAAGGAAGGAGAAAACTTGGTCTGATCAGAAAGCACAACCATCTGGAGGTCTCAGTAACCAATTTAACTAGCTACTTTCCAGAAAATTAAATATAAAATCTTTCAAGGTGAACAAAGATCTTAAAACTCTCAAAGTTTTCCTATAACAGTGATTAAATTATAAACTAAATCTTACCATGCTGCGTTAGCCTTTGTAATTCTGAACTTGGAAACTGTAAACCCATGTTTTTTACATTCATTTAGGCAAAGCGTGTAAACAATAGAGAAGTTTCCTTTATGCTCACTTGGTTTTTTTGCATCAGTCCTCTCACTCTCGCTTCTCTATTACATCTGTCTGTCTTCACCTCCAGACTTCATCATTACTTCTGCCCAGCCCACCAATGGTTTCATTTCAAAAAAAGAGCGCCTGGCATTCATCAGTCCATAGATGAGACTTGAACACCTTCCTTTTAGATTTCTAACAAGTATTGATATTTTCTTCTGTCTCTCCCCTCAAGTTTGGCAGAAGCTGTCTCTAGAACATCTACAGATATATTTAATTGTTCTTGAAATCCTCCTTAAAACTTTGAACTTGGGTTCAAAATCTTGAGAAGTTACTACTGATTAGACTCGCTACCTTATATGTGAAAATTTCTGTTTCCTTATATTCTTCTTTTCCCTTTGTTTTACTTCTAACTATGACTTCATTTAAACTCTAAGGTGTTTCTTCAAGCATTTTATTCTGTAATTGTACAGAAACTGACCCAGTGAGGCTGTAGTTCTTGGCTGTGGCTCAGAGCTACTGCAGTAGGGTAAATATTAAATAATTAGGAAAAAAGGTCCACTAGAGGGAGAATTTGTACTTGCATTTCCCATAATATTTAGTCATCCCGTTTGAGAAATTCTGAGCATTTTCTTACTGTAAGCTAGGTAGCCAGCACCAACAGCAGATGGCAACTGATATTCATACACATGTTTAGCACTTACATATCTTCTGTTGTTGGATGAGAGCCGTAGACTTGGATTTTCAAGCACTCCTTGTTAACTGTCTTTTTTTTATTATTTATGTTGTCCCAAATTCTAAGCAATACATAATTAAATATCCCCACAAGAATATCCCAAAGCCAGTGTTCCTTGCTAAAGAGATTGCACAGTTTAAAGCACCATATAACAACAGATCAATATAGAGATTTAAAAGTGAGTAGGGGACTACTGTAGATACTGTTTTCAGTAGTCTACTTTGTCAGTTTTCTAAAGTCACTGCAATGAGGAATTTAAATGTAGATAATGACATTAAATTTTCAGATGTTTATAGGTGGCTTCTCCTAAATGGAAGACTATCTTGAAGACAGCTTGAAGGCATTTAGTAATGACAGGGGGATGAGGGAAACTGGTATCTTAAGTGTAATTTGGTATGTCAGTAAGATGAAAGAAAAGAGGAAGGGTGGAATAGTCAGAGGAGTCTTCCAGAACTGAAGGCAGGCAGCCTGTGTTCACAAAAAAAAGGGGGAAAACCGGATAAAAGTGGAGTGTCATATCAGAATGTTTGACTGGGGAAATTGCTGTCAGCAGTGTTCTGAACTGTATTTGTCAAGGCCAGGAGAAAGGATGTGAGATAATGATTTTCTGGGTAAGAGTTCTGGCTGTGTGGATGGATGGGACTGCTGCATCATCATATTACTCTGAAAACTGGATGCTAAGCACAAACACACAGGATTTTCTTCCCTGGACATATGGTTCCCCAGGGTTCTCAATTTACACTGTTGAAGTTTTAAAACTCTGTATCAGCATAATGACACATTCTATAGACATTAACACTAATATCCCACCACATTTTGTTTTCCCTTAAGATAGAAACTTTCCAGACAATGTGGTGATTCTTTAGCAAAATTGGCAGAACTACCTTTTCAGAACTGTGCTTTGTCTGTGCCATTTTGCTATTTCTTAAATCTCCAGGTTTTCCTTCTACTTCCTCTGTGTACCTTTCTTCATGTGCCCTTTTCCATGTACTCTTTAACATTTGTACCTTTATTTTTTTCCTTCAAGTGTTTATCTGAAAGCTCATTTACACTATGTACTGTGCTGTCAGACAATTTTTCATCGTAGCATTTTGTTAGGTGTTCATCTTCCTTTAAGGGCAGTTTATGTGATAATTGAAGGATCTTGGGCACATTTGCAGACAAAGAGATTGTTTCCTGTTTCTGCTCTTTCCATGTAGGCTATAAGACCCTCTAACCTTTAGGATGTCAGGAGAGCTTGTTTGGAAAATGAGATACTCATTCTTGGAGTTGAACAGGGGTAAAAGAAAACAAAACACTTAATCATTAGCTTTGGTGCCATGTGCTTTGTTAGAGCACCAAACACCTTCCCCAGGTCATCTTCTAAAGACAGGAGATTTAGAGGTGTTTCTGGACCATTTTTCATGAGTATCTCGTATAAATGGGACTGAAGAAGAACATTGACAACTGTGACTGTTTATGAACTGCGGTATTCACCTGTGCAGAGGTTGTTTGGGACTGGAGACAGCACCTCAACCTTTTGCTCTTCAGGCAACCGGAAACATCTTCTGCAACATCTTACCTACCATGGTACATATTTGAAGCTGTCTAGTAAGCCACTTTTGAGACACATAGTTGGACGGCAATTTACTACAGAATGCTGTCACAGAATCATAGAGTAGTTAGGGTCGGAAAGGACCACAAGATCATCTAGTTCCTACCCCCTGCCATGGATAGGGACACCTCCCACTAAACCATGTCACCCAAGGCTATGTCCAACCTGGCCTTGGACACCACCAGGGATGAAGCATTCTCAACTTCCCTGAGCAACCCATTCCAGTGCCTCACCACCCTTACAGTAAAGAATTTCTTCCTCATATCCA
>JAOEHY010016410.1:0-14130 GCA_025447955.1 Psilopsiagon aurifrons | reverse complement strand
GGTGGCATGGTTTAGTGTGAGGTGTCCCTGCCCATGGCAGGGAGGTTGGAACTGGATGAGCTTAAGGTCCTTTCCAATCCAAACTATTCTGTCATTCTGTGATTGTACCTACTTACGGTTTTGGTCCCTGTAGCTGTGGGTTTATCTCCCTTGTGCAAGCGCAGCAGCAGATGCCTGGTGTTTGGTGAAGAGGCAATGTTGATGAGCTGCTCCAGGAGCTGTGTAGCCAGCTGCTAATGCTCACTTTTACTTGCAAAAAATACAAGTAAATCTGACTAAATGGCAGAGTACAGAAATAAGACCCATTCTTCCAGTATTATTCTTTTCCTCAGTTTTGGAGTGATTAGTTACTTTTTCTTGTAATTTTCTGCTGTGAAAAAGACCTTCTTACCTGCTTTTTCTTTTACTGAGCTCCTACCTGTGGCTTCATAGTTTGTGGATGAAATAGATTCCGCTCTCCTTTAGGCTATGTACGTATCCAGTTGTCCATGCTCTGTGCATTAGTTTAGAGTTCAGGTACCTGAGCTAACTGCATCTCTAGCCTGGGAGCTACTGAAGTTGGGAAGATGTGGATTTGGGACTTTCCTTCCAAGGAAAGGTTGGTATTGATAGAGCTTTGTCTTGTGTGGTGAACAGAGCCCACAACACAGGAGTAAAGAGAGACAAGAGTGTGTCCTCATTCATAGCACAAGGACAGCAAAGTGGATACCTCCAGAAGAGGGGTTCTTAGGAAGATGAGGCCTTTGCTTTCTAGAAAACACGTCGGGTCACCTTCTGCATGGCAGGTTACCAAGGTTTGTGTTGCAAAGTTCCCTGGGGCTGCTGGTGGTTTTGTTTTAAACCCAGCACTCTGGAACTTGGAGGAATTACCTCATGTGTTTTGAGGTATTTATGGAAGGCAACCACCAGAAGAAATCATGTTAAAAACATGTTGTTGAGGTGTGCCTACCTCTGAGGGATAGGAGTAATGCTGTTGTTAAAACATGTGGTGGCACAGCAGGGTGGGTTGTGTAGTGTAGAGGGTACATGTATAGTTGGCGCATGAACTCATGTGCTCAGATCAGAGAAGTGGTGGCCTATCAGTAGGAACTGGCTGAAGCCCAAGCCTGGGATCTAAGGGCTTCGAGTTATGGGGTGTGCAGTATTTAGATCCAGATGTGACTTTAAACTTGAGCCTGTATCTAGAAAAATTAACTGTTAGGAGTATGCCCATGAAATCCTTTGGGGTTCTTCCAGCTGTAAGCACTAACCATGAACGGTTCCTAATACTGCAGTTGGCTTTGAATTCCTTCTTCTAGTATCACCCAGTAGCAAGCAGTGAGGGGTGGCTTTTTGCAGTATGACAAACATCCCTGTAGCTCTGAGGTAAGAGAACAAGCCCAGTATTTCTCAGTCAACACACTTGAAAGTGGATCTTTTGTTCCCCTGTACATCTTATAACCTTGATCATGTTTCTGTGCTCAAGTACCAGTGTGGTTATGAAATGACTCGGTGGAGTCTGACGCGTTGACATTTAGTGTCGCTCACACCTCTGTATCACATTGCAGGAGAGGATGCTAACAAAAGCAAACCCACATTTCTTCGCCCATGAATGAGGTGAGGTTCCCAGTTTTCACAGGAAATGTGTTTATCCTTGTTCAGAGGTCTGTTGGAAACATCTCTTGGGGTTGACCTGACCCCCTTCTGTCAGCTGACGGTAAGAACACATGGGAAAAATCTCCTTTAATTATTCTCTTTGGTTCCATGTAATAGAGACCTTGTTACTTGCTGTGTCAGATGGAAACTACTGGAAAGTTCGTCATAAGTGTAGCCTCTTATGTATTACTTTTGCATTCTGTTAATTTTTGTTTATTTTGAAGCATTAATTTTCCTGCAGGCATCCATTAAGTTCTCTTTCCATAGAATCATAGAATAGTTAGGGTTTGAAAAGACCTGAAGATCATCCAGTTCCAACCTCCCTGCCATGGGCAGGGATACCTCACACTAGACCATGTCACCCAAGACTCTGTCCAACCTGGCCTTGACTACTGCCAGGGATGGAACATTCACCACTTTGCTGGGCAGCCTGTTCCAGTTCCTCACCAGCCTCACAGGGAAGAACTTTTTCCTTGCATCTAACCTGAACTTCACATGTAGCTCACTAAGTGACCATTTTTCAGCCTGGATGAACATCAGAAGTGGTTGCTGGTTTCAAGCAGAGTACAGAGGTTTTGTTTGCCATGGTTGAGCCATGGCATGGATGGTTTCTTCTCAATTTAATGTTTGAAATACTGCGCAATGGTTCCTATAGCTGAGGAAATCAGAAGATGTAAACTGAGATAACACAGAATGGTTTGTCTGCCTCTTGTTTTTCTTCGAAACTAAGTGGGTTCATCCAGGAAGTAACATCCTGTGTTCAACCAGCTTGGGCAGAAAAGACAGAGGGCTGAGGATCTGCTGTGAACTGTTTGAGAGGCACACTAAATCAAAGAGGATTTGAATGTAAAATACTGGAATAAATACAGTAAATGTAAGTAAAAGATGGGTTAAAATCTGTTTTGAAAAGCATTCCCTGAACCTTGTATTTTGTCTCCATTTGGTGCAGCTATTTGTTTTCCACACATGACATTGTGCTGCGTTTCTCTTTTCTTTCTGGAGAACAGTCACACAGCCTACACCTTTCTAGGAAGCTGGATTTGACTTCAGACGTGCAGTAATGTGCTCCAGTTTGGAAAGCATCTGCTTCATAGCTCTCAAGAGTCAGTGTATATAAAAAAACCCTCAAGATTGGCTGAATGTCATGTGTATGAACACACCAGATCTCTGCTGCACCCCTCTGGTTCTGTTGATGTTAACCCATTTGTCTTGGCAAGTGGGGGGAATATGAGAAGGCAGCAAATTGCTGGACGATGTGGAAAGCCTGGGATTTCACCTGCTCAGCCAGGTTCTCCTTGGTGCATTTTCTGTTCTATTCCAATAACTAGTCAATAGTCTGATTGCTGTATGCAGGGAGTAGTGTCACAGATAGTCCATCACAAGTCAAACATATGTTTTCTTGGATGTACCACATTTCCTTGGGTGTAATGGCACTTTCATTGTGCACACTAGTCAGAGGGAAAAACTCTTCCTCATTAAGACTTGGTTGAACATACTTGCACCAGATGTAGATCACTTGGGTGTTTTTTTTTTTTTGTGTCTGGGATGAATCAGTGCAGATACCAGTTTAGCTTTTAAAGACAATGGACAGATTGAGGGTGTTTTGTACTTGCTAAGATTGTGTACATCCCTGGTGCTGTTAATTCAGTCAAATCTCCTTGTATTTTCTCTAGACAAATGGCTTTTTTTTGGTCACTGTTTTTGCAGTGAATTGGGAAGAATGAACATTTAGCACTTCATAGGGCAAGGGAAAGGCCCAAGTCCGGGAACTGTGCTTGAAAGAGGCAGTTCTCTTCTGAAAGGTGCCGCCCTGGAGATGTGCAAAGAAAGGTGGAACCCTCTCGTCAGTGCTCAGCACTCTTTGGAGCCTGCAGCTCTTACTGCCGTGTGTTTGCCAGCATATTCTCAAAAGGCCGAAGTTTCCAGAGCCCTGAAATGATGTGAATACCCCTCCTTATCTCTTAATTCTTCGAAACACCTGATGTTCAGCTCTTTATTTGGGATTCGTTAATTCTGGGACAGTTTGTATGGGCAGTATATCCAGTTTTCTTATGTAGCTGCTGTTGTCAGTCGACCTATGCAGCAGGTTCACCACTGCAGGAGCTTGGTCCAGTTTTCCAGGAGATTATTGGATTAGTCCCATGGAATGGAAATACAGCAGTAACAGCAGAGCATTACTGATGTGCTTCATGGCAATGCTGTTTGGATACAACCCTTAATTTGAAAGAGTGTCCTGGATCTTGTTCTCCTGGTGCATGGATTGACTTCAGGCAGTTGAATCTAGTGTAATAGGAAGGTATGGATTGTAGAATAAGTTTTTCTTGATTAAAATCAAATCATGTTTAAAGAGTGCATGTTGCCCTTTGGGATAAGAACAAGGAGCCCCATTTGGAATCAATCTAATATCCATGTAATGTTTTTTCTCTTTCTATGTATGAACTGCTAGTTTAAAACCAAACTGCTAAGTCTTAGCCTAACCAAAGTATTTGTACTCAGTGTAAAGCTCAGGATTTAATGGAGACATGAAAGAAAGTCTCCTCAGGTGCAGGGCTTCTCTAAAATGTGTTAAAAGACCCTTAAAGCACTGGGTAGTTGAGTTTACTTCCCCTTGCTGGTCTGTTCGTGAAGGATTAGGGGTGTATCAGCTGCAGAAGAGCTCTAACTAGCATTGGCTTGAAATGTGGATTGTGGGTTTTCTTATGGTGTTGAACAAACCAAGTGCTTCCTTGAGCCCTGGAGCTGTACAGCAGCCTCCCATTTATCGTCTGTGTCAGGGCGTGCCGTCGATAATTCCGTGTAGCGCACAGAGGCATCTAGTGGAACACCAACGTACTGCAGGTCCATGGTGTGCTCTGTGTGGGCTGCTGCTGCTTGTTGGGAAGTGGGTTTATTTTTCATGGAATATTAAGTGAAAAAATAATAGATTAATAGATGCTTAACACTTAACTGTAGTGGAATATTTCTTTGGGAAGATTCCATACTTGTAGCTGGATTCTTCGGTTTTCACTGCCATCTTCCCGCAGTTGGGTGGCCTTTCTTCAATAGTGATGAACTTTAAGGTGTGCTGCACATTGGAGTGAATCTGAATTCTTAGTGAAATGCTTGCCTGAATGATTCTGTGATAGACTGAGGTTCTTACGAAGTGGTCAGAGACAAGTGACCTATCAAGTGTCTGTCCGGCTGATGCATTTGGCACACGCTGCTAGGATGTTCATTTCTCTGTGCCTGATCGAACAAATATTGCATGTGTAAATGTATGTTAAGACATGAAGTGTTTCCTTCAAGCACAGTAAAGGCAGGTGAAGTGGGGGAATAAGGAATTCTAACCAAACCTTAGAGCTTACATGGAGCAAAGTGTTTCTGCTAAGCAAAGCCCATGAGCAGATTGTTTTAAGTCTTTGCTGTTTCTAATGGGGCTCATGCATCTGTTTGTTTTGTGGAACAGCATCGCCAGAGTCCACTTTTTGCTAGAGGAAAGGATATGTTTGTGTATCTTGTGTGCTTTTCAGCAAGGGCTTAGTAAAACTTGGTCCTGGATGTTCGGTGAGGGAGAGGCAAGCCCAGGCTGTGGGACTGAGCCAGTGGGTTCCTGTACCTCTGTCTAGACCAGAGAGGCTTGGAAATTCTCAGATTAGCTTTGGGTAAGTCTTTGAACTTCTGGGTGCTTCTCCTTAGCCAGCTCAGACCTCTTAAAGAGCTTGAGGTTTGTCCTTTGCTAATTTTCATGTGCATTATATTAAAATCTCCTAAGTTGAAATATTTCTAATTTTAAAAATAGAATAATAAACCAATAAATCAGAAGGAAAACCATCCTGGAAAAAAAGAATGTAGAAAACAGATGAAAAGCAAAAAGGGAAAGTGAACTTCGTAAAAATACCTTACATGCCAGACCCTTCAAATGTGATTTCCTGCGTAGTGCACTTTAAAAAGCTTGATATTACAACATACTGTCACATAAAGGAGCCAGAACTGTGAAAGAATAAAGCCTTGTTTGATCTCGAGGCTTGAATGGATGGATGTCATCTGACCTATCCACGCTCTGATCCCAAACCTGGGCCACGGCAGCTGATTTTCCACTCGGTGCGTGCCCGCGCCCCTCCCCTGTCTCTTCCCAGCCTGTTTTTGAGCAGATAGTGCTGCCGGGCTTCCTGTTTGGGGCTGTTGGGTACTGCTCCGGAGCATCCTCGCACCCGCGTGCCTGTGGCTTAGGCACAGCACTTCAAAAGCAGCTCCTGGCGCAGGGAAGAAATAGTTTGAAGTGAGTTTGGGCATTTCCCAAAGTGACCTGCTCCAAGCAAGCAGAAAGCTTACATTAGTTCATGTAAAAGACCCAGATCCTGTGAGTAGCCTGCCAGTGGTTTATGAAATACTGTGTCACTGCTGAGAAACTTTGACACATGCAGTGACTGCTGAGGGAAATGAAAAGCATAAACATGACGCAGAGGTAATAGCTCAGAGCTGTGTATCCGCTCTGCATCACGCAGGATCATCAATATATTCGATGTCTGGTTTGCAAGTGGTAAAACATACTTGTAATTAGTCAAAGCTAACTGGGGGTGTGGTGGAAGCTACAGAAGACAAGAGGGAGGGAAATGTTAAAAATAACATCTGCTTAATATAAAGAAGTTGCGGCCATTACTAATACAGCTTCTGGAATTCATGTTTCTTACAGTTTCTTTCTACTTAGTGGAAATTTGTATCATTAGGAGGACATTGCAACTTTGGAAGAAAGATACAGGATAAAAAAGCAGGTACATGTTGTATCATGGAATCACAGAGAGATTTGGGTTGAAGGGACCTTAAACCTCATCTGGTTCCAACCCCCTGCCACAGGCAGGGACGCTTTCCACTAGAGCAAGTTGCTCCAAGCCCCTGTGTCCAGCCTGGCCTTGAACGCTGCGAGCGATAGGGCTGCCACAGCTTCTCTGGGCACCCTGTGCCAGCGCCTCAGCACCCTTCCAGGAAGGAACTTGTGCCTAAGAGCTCATCTCAGTCTCCCCTCTGGCAGTTAAAGCCATTCCCCTTGTCCTGTCCTCACTGGCTCTTGTCCAGGGCCCCTCTCCAGGTTTCTTGTAGCCCCTTTAGGCACTGGAAGCTGCTCTGAGGTCTCCCTGGAGCCTTCTCTTCTCCAGAATAACAGCTGCTAGATCAGATTGCTTGTCAAGGGGCTCCACAGTATTTGTTGAAGAACTAGCACTTTCTTGTCTTCGTAACTGGTGTTAACAAAATGAGCTAAAAATTACTTGTACCCAGAGAGGCTGGACTGATTTTTTTGATGGTGAACTTCAGCACATGAACAACTTCAGTGTGTCCACACACTGGTATGTGCTGTTTGTTACTAGGTTGAGTAAGAGCTCTTACACAGTGTTCTGTTCCTGTTCTACATGGATGACCAAAACCACCCAGAGTTCAGCATCAACGAAAGCAGTGCTTCCCCAGCATGCTTCTAAAGCTCAGCACTGTTTCTATATAGCTTTCTCAACAGGCATGAAAAGTGTTTCTATCCCTGCACTAACAAGAGCAAACCACAAAGAGTTAGTTTGGTTTTGAAGTCTTAGTTTGTTCCTCCACAGCGTTTACCCTTTGCTGACCTTGCTTGTCAACACTTGTGATTTGTGTCCGTGAGAGGAATGCTCTCCCAATAGCTGCTCTATTCAAACTACCTTCCTCATGGCACTTTCAAATAGTACAGCTTGGGCTGCTCTCCTTTAAATGACGTTTTCCCTTTGTTACTTACACACCTCTGTCATATTCTGCTCCATCCATTGACTAACGTACCTTCGGCATGTGTCAGACCCACCAACACGTTCTGCTTTTCTTTCTTGCCTTGTTTTAACATGAGATGATCCGAACTGGCAGCAACAGGCAGAAAGCTGAGCAAAGATGTGTTCAGAGGAAACCTGTAGTTTTTAATCTTTACCTATAGTTAATAAGAAAATGGAATATGCTTTCGTTTTCAAGGATAAGTGAGATGGGAGATTTCTTGCCCATCAAGTTTCATTATATCCATGGGCAGTTCCGTGACTCTTGTATCTAATCAGGGGCTATGAATAGAATAACTGCTGAGCAGTGCCAGTGTACCTTATTCTGGCACATAGGTGGATCCGGTCTTTGTGAAAGCCAGCAGAGCTGGGCTGGGGACACTGCTTTCATGAGAAGACACCAGTGAGCCCAGATTGCTTTGCTTTGCGTTGTCATCATATTTGTACCTGGAAAAACATCTGATACATTTGAGTAGTTGTTTTCTTGAGAGTTTTTAAAGAGGCTGTAGGGCACAGTGAGTAACTTTGAAATTACTTCAAATCAAAGTCTTATTTACTAGTTGACATGGATGAGGAAAGGATAATTTTACTTGAAAAATCAGAGTTGGTTCCACGGTCATGAAGATGCCTTTAAAAAATTTTCTGTTAGGCTTTTCAATGCAATATTTGCTATTGCTCTGAAAACTGCCTTTTTTTCTCTGCTGTATCCACCAGGAAGGTTTAGTTGTTTCACATAACTTTAAATTCTCTCAGTGACTTGTGTGGTCAGTTTTATCCTACCAGTTCTTTAGACTTGCTTTCTTTGGGTTACTCAAAATGCATACAAGATTGAATGTGTTAATTTTGTGAATTAATGAGAACATACTTCTCAGTCCAGTTTGTACACAAACATTGCTGCAAATGCAAATCACCCTTTTCACCAACACCTTGCAGTGTTCCTGCTTTTGAATCCCATTAAATATTCCTGCAAGTAAAACCCGGTGAAGGAACAGAGAAGCAGATTTATTCATTGTTGTTTGAAAGGGTCAGCTGAGGCTCTGTGGAAATGATTCCTTCTGAACCTCTCTGTGGCTGCAGTGAAAGGACAGCTATAAATGTGAGGAGACTGTTTTATCTGCCCCATTCCTTGCCAGGGTATTGTTTCATGACGAAAAGGGGATGAAGAGTAGCACCGGCTCCAGAACAAGTGTTGAAAGAGCAGCTGTGTTGTTTATCTTAATAGCATCATCTTCCCATCTCCCTTGGGCAACAAATCTATTTTTCCCCCATTTATATTCCTGCTTGAAGTAGAACAGGCTTTCTGCAGCTGAGGGGAGATGTCGCAGTGTCTTGTTCAAGTGCTGACTTTTATCCAATAGGAAAATATGTATCAGCATCTGTGAGTGCAGGGTGAGCCATTACTGAGTATGAGGAAGCTCCATAGTGGAGCCAGCCATGTTTCTGCCCACCCCACCATCAGCTCCTGGGCTTGCAATACGTTAACGAGAACAGGAATCTCTTCTGGAGGTGTGGCCGAGATGATTTGTGCCGTGCCTTTATTATCCAGACACATAATGCAGGCCTGTTGCCCCTTGCCGCTGTTTTCAGTGACAGTACAGTAAGTACTGAGGTCCTTCCTTTCGTTTTGAAATGTGTCTTTCTTGTGCTAACAAATTCTTTCTCATTTGTCAGAAATGCAGAATTTCCTAGGAAGTGCAGAAACTGTTATCTTCCATCCCTTGGATCTTGGGCTCATGTTGCTTAGAAAGATGCACGTGGCGCAGGTCTTCTGCTTCAGCCAAGCTGTGTGTGTGAGGCAAGACCAGGGAAGTGAAACACATGTTTCATAGAGCTGTTTTTATGCTTGCTTGACCTTGGGACTAGTCCAGCTGCTGAAGCAAGTCAGAATTGTTCTGGTTCTGTGCTAGCCATGCTTGAATTGGAGGCTTCTTGGTATGTAGGTATATGTCCTCTCTAGTTACAGTCTCAACCATATGGTGGACTGGTAGAGCTGGTGTGCTGGCAGTGTTCCACAGGATATGTAGGTAGTACAGCCTTCACACTGTTGCATTTGCCATCACTCAGTATCTGCGAAACACAAGTCTGTGATCCGTGGCATGCCATGGTTCCTCATTGAATGGTTTCCTCAGCTTGGTGTCTTGATGTGATTTAGCTCCATATTCAGAGGCAGTGGTCGAGGGAGACTCAGCCCTGTGTATAGTTCCAGCATAAAGTCAAGTCGTGCCTGCGGCATCTCAGTGATGACTCTCTGTAAAGGAGTGTGGCTTCCTCCTCTGCCTAGGCTGGTTTTGCTTCGTACCACAGCCTCATGCAGGGTGTACTGGGCAGTAAATTCTCTAAAATATGCCTTCCGAGTCAGAAGGGTGTTCCTGAGGATGACACCAGCAGGTAATGGGGATGTAATCTTTTCTTTTGCCCTCTGCATTAAGCTTTGCTCACAGATTGTCTCTTACTTGCTGAATGAGAAGAACATACCTGGTCCTTCTAAGAGCCAACTCAGTGTCTACCTGCATCCTGTATGTTGTCCTGGATTGCTTTTTAGTGAAAGCGCTTCACCCCAAAGCAGCAGCCATACTTGCTCTGCGTGGCATAAGCTGTGCTCTTACACAAGCTCAACCTGAGTTTTTAAAGGGTGTTTTATTTTCTGCTTTTAGATGTCTAAAATGGGTGTTCAGAGGACACAGCACTGGCTGGGAAACCTGAGCTTAAGAGGACACAGCACTGGCTGGGAAACCTGAGCTTACGTAGACAGTGGGAATTCCTTTCCTGTGCTAACAGCAGTGAAAAGCCTCAGATAAAGCTGAAAGCCTTCATGTTAATGAGACAGGAATTGCCTTAATTTGTTGGTCTGTTTTAAAAGTTGTAAATCCAAGAAGTAACAGATGGCTGAGGAAAACTGGGAACAGATTAAGCCCTACATACTCTCTGTAATGCCAGGTACTATGGGAAATATTTCTGGACACAAAAACTTAAGCACTCTGATTGTTTGAGCTATCTGAGTCTTTATCTACTGTCTGTGCTGGAAAGCACTGGAGCACATACATCAACTCAAAATGGATGTGTAATCCCATAACTATTCCTTGCTCTACAAAGCTCTTAAGCGTGTACTTCAGTCCCAACAAAATCAGTGGGTTTGAAACACATGTTCAAAGTTAAAGGCACATGTTGAAGTGCTTGTGGAATTGCTGTCCCTGCATCCCTAACAGCCTGCGGTTTATTCCTGCTTAACCTTTCAGTTTTACATTTGAAGCTAGACAGGAAGAAGAAATCAGATGTTTGGGAACGTGTTGCCAAATGTTCAGTCTACTCTAAGATCAGTGAGACTGTCCCTTAAAATAAGAACTGCTCATTTGCTTGTGCTGCTTCAGTCATTCATCACTTTGTTTCACTTCTGTTACCACTTCATGAATTATGTCTTTGCAGAGACTTAAGGTCCAGTGCAGAAAGATAAAAGACAACTGCCGGGGTCAGTAGGAAACCAGTGAAGTGTCGAGAATGGTTTGTGGGACTTTCCACATTCTCCAGGTTTGAAAAAGATGGAGAAGGAATCTGAAGAACTTCCAGCTTCTGTAACAGCAGTCTCTGGTGGTGGCAGGTTCTCCTCTGCTACTGAAGAGGACATGTGGTCTGGGATTGTTGTTAGTGGTCAGAATACCTTTGCTCTGATTCTTTGATTGCAATCAAAGAATTAATGTAAGTATGATGAGAATATATGGCAGATTGACAGCATCAGTGATGCAGTTGATGATCTCTACTGCCTGAAAATCTAAACCTAAACATATGTGGAAAAGGGACAAATGTAGCACTTCTGTGAACAGAATACTAGAATCCTATGGAAAGGGACCTCAGGGATCATATGGCCCAACCTTTCTAGGAAGCATGACCTAGGACTAGATATCCCAGCACCTTGTCCAGCGCAATCTTAAATATATATGTCCAGTGTTGAGGAGTCCATCACTTCCCTGCGGAGATTATTCCAGTGGCTGATGATTTTCAGTAAAAAAATTTTCCTCTTGTGTCCAGTCGGAATCTCCCCAGGAGTGACTATTGCCCATCACCCCTCATGTTTGTCATGGGACTCCTTGACAAAAAGGAGTCTCCATCTTCTTTGTAGCCTTTAGATACTGGGACATGGTGATAAAGTCTCCTGGTGTTCTCTTCTCCAGGCTGAACAGTTCCAGCTCTCTCAGCCTTTCCTCACATACTGTCCAGCTGCAGTGTGAGGCCAGGGCCTTAGAGCAGCCTGCTGTAGTGGAGGGTGTCCCTGCCTGTGGCGGGGTTGGAGCTGGATGAGCTTTAAGGTCCCTTCCAACCCAAACCAGTCTGGGATTCTGTGAAAAAACCTGAACTGATCTGAACAAATACAGCCTAATTCTGCTGTTTGTAATGGGTCTTGGAAACCCTATTGGGAACCATCAGAATGCTTATCTGTATCCTGTAGCTGTTTGCATTGATGGCTACTGAGCGGTTTGGGAGCAGCAGGATAGCAGTTCCCTATAGTGACCCAGCCCTCGAGCCAGGATATACAGTCAGAGATCCCAGACTCCAGTGTGATCAGGCAGTGGTTCATGTTTTGTCTTTTCCGCATGCTTCGGCACACCCTAGCTTGAGGTGGGACTGGAAGCGAAACTTCTGGAATACACAAGGAAGACCATTCTTGTGGGATTACCATTCCAGCCAAACCCAGGAAGCTTTGGAAAACTTTCCAAAGGAAAAAACTAAAATCAGACTGCTGGGGAGAGGTTGCCAGAGTGGTTTCCAAGCCAAGGGGATCTGGAAAAGCATCTGAATGTTTCAGAGGTTATCCAAACCAGCCCAGTAGATTTTCACTCGGTAGTCACTGTAGGAGTACAGCCCTCTGAGCTGCGCCGTCATTGAGGAGATTCCTATATTTGGTTGCTTGTTAGCTCCAGCCTACCAACTGTAATAACTTGTTTCCCCATAACTGGAGTCTGCTGTCCAGGCAGCTCAGACTGCATGCTGAAGAGTTTTATTCTTGAAAAGAGCTAATAGAGGGGGGAAAAAACCCAAAGCCATTCTTGAAGTTGTGCTGGAAGTGTCTCTACCTGTCATACTCTCCAAATGTCATTTAAAGGCAAGCAGGTCCTGTCCTTCAGCATTAACTTCTTCCCCCACCAACTGGGGGAAAGCAACTCCATCCTGCTTCTCCCATGGCAGTCCCATTGCTTCTTTTGCCTCTCTGCTTTCAGGGCTGTCCATCTCTTCCTGATCTGCTACCCTTGCATTTGGGAGGTGCCTTTTTGGTTTTCACAGCCCAGCTGTGAGACTTGGTGCTCTGCTTGATAGCATGTCCTCAGCTCTAGTATTGTTGAGGTGAGATGCCTCTCTGTGCTGCTCAGCTGTGCTTTTCTGTTGAAACTCATTTGCAAGGACTGGTTGTTCTGATGTTACTGCATCCAAAGAGATGTGTTGTTACAGGCCACTGATACTTCTGGTGTCTTACTGAGAAGAACATGAATGAAAATTCCGCTGCAGTGTGCATTTAGAGAGTGGGTTGTGTTTTGACTTAAATACGCTTTTAAGACAGTCTTAACCAAACTGTGCGTCAGTTTTGAAGATGCACGGTGCTCCTAAGAAAAAAAATGTTCAAGGCTTCTTCCTGTCAGATTAGTTTATGACCAAAGGTGGTGTTGACAAGTAGCAGTGATAACATGAATCTGAGCAACCCTGCCCTCCCTGTCCTACTCCTGACAGAGTGAATCAGCGTTGCATGCGGGCAGAAGACCTGTGAGCTGTCCTTCGGACAGGTCACACGTACCCAGGATGAAGAGGTCGGTGTGCTTATAAACATCCTGTACTTTCTCACACGTTGCAGTGACAGGAGTTGAATGAGACATCAAGCATAGCTGGGCTGGAGAGTAGAAAGGGCTGTAAAGCAAAAGCAGCAGGTAATAAGTTGAACTTCCTTTTCCTGATGTATCTGCAGTGTAAAGAGAATCACAACCTGATGCAGGAACTCTTAATAGACACAGGTTGGTTTTGGTTGTACTGGAGGCACTTGGTAGCATATGACTGATCATATTGGAAGAGTTTCAATGGTTGTTATAGATCATAGTAAAAAAAATGAGTTCTCTTTTAAGATAGTTTTTTTTTTATAGTGTATTTTGTAAGTGGAATAAGTAAAGTGATATTCAGACAGTAAATAACTTTCTGCATACTCAGCAAAAAGTATAATTCACTTGAAACAAAATCCAGCAGAACATTTGTTAGGAGACATGACAAGAAAACATCCATTGGAATAACTGAGTGCTTATGGCAGAAGGTCTCCTGTAGAGGAACTGTTTTCAAGTTAAGATTCAGTTGGCAAGTTGTATCAGCAAACCTGAGGCTGTGTCAGTTGCTGGTTAGGATCCCATTCGAAGAATAGTTTCTAGTTACTTGTTCGATATTTGAGGTTGGTGTTACAAGATACATGCAGGTTTCTGAGCAGAGGCACCTGAAGTTCATTTCATGCTGCAGAACATGCCAGTCTGCTTCCCTTCGTGTGGCAAAATTGCGCATCAACTGCATGTTGTGGGGCTGGGACTTGAGGGATGGGGAGCACATGTGTAGTACAGATAGTGAGGAGGTACCCCAGTAGAGTCCCAGACTACTCCGGGTTGAAGGAACCTTAAAGCTCCTCCAGTTCCAACTCCTGCCACAGGCAGGGACACCGTCCACTGGAGCAGTTGCTCCAAGCCCCTGTGTCCAACCTGGCCTTGAGCACTGCAGG
>JAOEHY010016409.1:0-11542 GCA_025447955.1 Psilopsiagon aurifrons | reverse complement strand
TCCCTGCCCATGGCAGGGGGGCTGGAACTAGATGATCTTAAGGTTCTTTCCAACCCTAACTATTCTATGATTCTAAGATATCAACCAGCAGTACTGATTTTTATAAGCGTATGAGTCCACTTATTCACTGAACTGCTTTACATTTTTTGTAGATAATCAGTTCCTTAGCATCTGGATATGGAAACACAAATATTCAGCAGGGCACTCTGTGAAACACTGCATACACAGACTTGCCAGTCACTATTAAGACCTGAAATCCCATGAAAATCTGCAGAGTACACAGAACCAGGTTATGGATGTTTTATCTGCTTTTTAAATCCTACTGAAGAAGCAGGGGAGCAAGCATGTCCCAAGTAAAATGGCAAGTACAGAGTTGTCACACTGCCCCATCCAAACAAGTAAATTGCAGGAAGCATCCACAGGACTTCTCTGAATTTCTCCTGATGCAATTCCCTGCTAAGAGCATTTCATTCTCTTGGACATGAGACATGAGTTTCATAAAGCCCATCCTACAGATGGTTAATACCATACATTTGATATGTTGCAAATATGCTTCTTTAAAGGCACTAGTCATTCCAAGGATTTTTGTTTATTTTCCTGCTCACGTCTCCTCTTCCAAGAACATATCTAGGGACATAACACAGAGAAGGTCCAGGACATTATGGAAAAGAACCCACGCCATCAAACTCCTGCCCGCTTTGCAGAGACATTACCCTGAATTCCCTTATCCATGAGCAACTGACAGTGCAGTAGGAGCTTGATGGAGGCAGGATATAACTATCCCACACTGGAATTTTGACAGGGCTGGCACTTGGCCAAGCAAAATACACATCTCTTCCTAAAACTTTCATTTTCTAGGGGCTGAACTGAAAGTAGTATGGAAACCTTACTACTAGTGACAGTGAACAGAGAGTTCTTCAGCACAGAAGCTGCAACAGTACCCAGTAGGAATGAAAATACTGGATGATCACAAACATTGAAGCACAACACTATTTTTATCAAGGGACAGATTTTAGGGGAAAGTAGTATATTCTTGTGGTTTTAGCATTTTAGATCACTTCAGCAACCAAGCTGTTAATTATTTCAAGGAACACTTTACACAGGCAGTATATACATTAACACTTTTTCATTTTGAGAATCATTTTCTCTGACTTAAAATGTGGCAGACATTTATAAGCTTAAATTCATTACTTAAAATGACATTAACTCAAATGTGTTCCGATATACTTATTTTCTAATAGCCATTCAAAACACTGTCTATACATACAAAACTGAAATTAAATGGAACTTGAAGATCAGATTTAACAACCAAACTTTCGTTGGAAAGGTTTCTGCAATCTGTCCAAGTCTATTTTATAAATGGAAGAATGGTCTCTCCATTGCTGCAGTTCACATATGGATTAAAAAGCATACCTTCAGTTTAACATAAATAAATTGAAAATACTGAGATTTTATAATGGAACATGAAGCCATTTATAATGCAGGACTTACCTAGCCTGCTTAAAACCACTTGACTGAATCTTGCAGTTTGTTATTTATACAGAGAATCCTTATCCTACCTTTTGTCAAATTTCAGTCTCTTAACAGCACACCATGGACTGAGAAACCAATTATTCTTCTGGAAAAAAAATCTCCACTGGTTTGGATTGAAGTAATTTTTTTTGTTGGAGTCAAAATTCAGTTTGAGTATTACTCATACAAAACAAATAAGTATTACAGAAAAATCCACTTTATTTATATGCATCATGAAGTGTTAAGACTGGATTTACCTTGCCCTCTGAGGAAGCTAACATCAACTCTTTGTTCAACTTACTCTTCAATAAATGAGCTAACTTACAAAGTTCAGCAACATAATTCCATTTTGTACTCAAAGTTTAAACATCATCATAAAAATCTTCAGTGTGAATAAAACAGTTTGTGAAAACACCTCCTTACCACCCATAAGGAAGCTTGCCAAGAACACCTAAGGACCAAAAAATAACTTGAAATGGCTGAAAGTGACAAGCTTTGAGTTTAGTAGTAAGGAGCTAACATCTGTGGACATACTGTAAGGTTTTATGAATAGACAATCAAAATATCCTCTCAAATTCAGAGACCCTTTCAGCACCTAAGGGAAAAAAAATGGAAACAACTGCTTGATAAACAGTGAAGTCAAAGTACAGTGAAGAAAATGGGCAGAAAGGCCATGCAATCTGCTTTGTGAAGGTATAAAAATTAACTGCTATCAGAAGACTCTTGATACTTCTAATGTTGAACTCAAGTGAAGGCTACACAAAATAATGGAGCTTTTCAGTCAGATCTTTCTTTTCTCATTCAATGGCAACATTCAAAGATCTCACTGTTCAAGTACACTGCATTGCAAGGCATGAATCTTGGAAAACAAAGCTATTTTAACTTGCCTTCACCACTGAGATGTCAAGAGGACTGCCTACAGACAGTACCACAGTATGCTTCTGCTGCCTCTAACGACAGCTGCCTTATTATTTCCACATTTCTTTGCAGCTACAACAAGGAAATACTTCAGGAATTTCACTCTCAGATGCTATGCCAGGATAACTTTACGACGTGTTCCATTTGTAGGCGTTTTCACAGCTGAAAGCATACCAAAAGCAACCGAGATCAAACCTTGTGACAATTACTGTTATCTTTACATACTCATGCAAAAGCATTTCTCTACTTATTTTGGAAGATGAACTGCCTTTTCTTCTCAGTGAGCGCACTTTTACTTGTTGATGGGATGCAACCCCTCCAGCCGCTATTGCAGTCCTGCTGCACCCAGTCACACATCTCAGCGAAATTAGACGTAACTAAATAATTCATCTCAGATCATAATCAAACAAGGCACCTCACTCATCTCAGATTAAAATCAAACAAGGCACCTCACTCACTATCCCTCTGCACAGGCACAAGACACTTCGATGCTGAACCCCACAGGCCATGTTTTAAATCATAGTACCTCTGTGGAATCTAATTGGCTGCAGATGACAAGAGATTAAACACAGAACATACCTGAAGTTGACCACAAAGATTAGAGTAAAACATCTAATGTTTACAGTTTTACATTTCTGTGACAGCTCAAATTATTACAGTACAAGGCCTGTGAGGAAATTAATACTCTTTTGGTTTTTAAGTTTCTGCGTAAACATGGATTTCTGCTGTGTAAGATCTAGTACACAGGATTTCACGCCAAATAATGAGGTAGCCTGGGAAACTAAAAAGCCACTGGCAGACATGGCTCAGAGTCACTCCAGCCACAGGGAGAGGTAGCAATCAAAATTCTCCACTCAGCAATCATCAGTATTTTACCTCATTTTGGCCAAGCTCTTCTGGTCATGAGCAGCAGTAGCACAGAGGACTGCAAGCATATTGAGCCATCCTTCAGGTTTCCTCCCACAAACTCTTACAAAATCCCTGTCCAAAGCTCAAGAGACACTCACTTCTCCATCCTTCTCTGCCAGTACTGGAGCCCTTCCACAACAACCTCAGCAGCTCAGGGGACAAGCAGCAGGGCAGTACCCCAAAGTGCCTGTCTGGCTGCCAACCTTCCCCCTGTGGGCTCACACACCTGAGTGAGGGTTTTCAGAGCAGTAGGGAAAGCCCCTCATTTTGTATGTAGGCATGCAAACAAAGGGCTTGACAAAGGTTTAAAGCAAATGTTGCTCTAAAAAAAAAACCAAACAAAATATGCTATTGATTGATTCAGCTCTCCCATGACTTGGGACAAAGAGGGACACAAGCAGGCTTCTGAAGCACCTCCAAGCACTTCATGTACAAGGCATTCCCAGGGCACTAACATGGGAAACATGCAAAGACCCCACCAAAATACAGTAAAAAGCCAACAGGGGACTGATACATAGCAGAGCTGGCAAAAAAAAATATAGCAGCAAAGTTATTAGCTGCAAGTTTCTGGATTTCACTGAGGAAAGCCTGGTGCATGGATTAAAGCAGGATGGCCTCTCCAATAGAAGACTGTTCATAGCAAGTTTTTTCTACAAGACAAAACCCAATTTAATCCCTCTGCATCTATTTGTTTTCAGTAGGCTTTGGTTCCAGTAAATAAAAGAACAAAGTTTTTCTTATACATTAATGCTTAACATAATTAATATCATTCACCTTGTATCACAAGATTTTTTAACTCGGGCCAATGCTTAAATATTCAGTACAGCAACACCTTTATGCTTGTTTCCATTTCCTTTTCTCCCAAATCTTTAATTGCTTAAGAAAATTGTAAGACCTAAATATCACGATATGCAAAACCAAATAATATACCACTCACAAAACACAGCTCTCTTGCAAAATCTTCCATAGCATTGCACAAATACTACATCATTATTCAGCATTAACTTTTAGCAAGACAGGTTTAAAGATAAAGCGAACTACTTAGAAAAAACACCCTTTTTAAAAAAAATGCAAACCCACTTATAAAAAGCAAAATCTCCACATTAAAAAAAAAGAAAAAAAGAGAGAGACCAAGAGTCACACAGAGTGCTTTAAATTATATCTTTTGCAAAGTCCCAGAGGGAGCAGTTGATGAAACTTGTTTTCTAAGTCTCGGTAGCAGAGCGAAGACATGTGCAATTCAGAATTAATTGATGCGTTATTAGCAGCACTGCCCTCAGCTGAAATAGCCATAATTCACTGACACAGAGCTAACGCTGAAGTGAAATTCTGTAAAACAGTCTTCTAACC
Organism: Psilopsiagon aurifrons; assembly: GCA_025447955.1. Lineage (NCBI taxonomy): Eukaryota > Metazoa > Chordata > Aves > Psittaciformes > Psittacidae > Psilopsiagon > Psilopsiagon aurifrons. The sequence goes on along the minus strand of JAOEHY010016409.1, from coordinate 6,853 downwards.
ACCAGGTCAGTGGCAATTTGCATGGAACAGCTGAGGCTGGTTGACTCTGGAAAGACAAAAGTCACTAACGGCACAACCTGTTTTTCATCCATCACGGATGCTGCATGATCCATCACGTATCACTGCTGCAGCAATTCCTGCTCAACCTTTCTTTCTCATCCTCAACTAAAGATAACAGTAGCATAATGCGCACTTGCGAGAGACTGTGAAAAACTGCCTTGGACTTCTAAGACTTCAACCAAATACTGAAAGTATCTCTCTAACAGCCCCTTCTCCATACAGGGTATCTGCTGCACTGCACCAGGGAGCTGCAGAGGCTTGCATAGCTGAGGGGAGCAACCCAGTGCCTGAAATTCGCAATAGGTATGCAAATCCCAGTTTAATTTCTAAGTTCTGGCACAACTTTCAACAAGCATTTATGGCTCAAAATAGCAAATTAATATGGAAGAACTTAACACATTGGACAAAGACTGCTGTTTTATTTGAGTCTGAAGAGATGGGTAAAATGGAAAGTGACCTAGGGCTGGTATTGCACATGGATTTCAGATCTCCAAAGGCACTAATGCTCATGGCAGGAAACATATACTACTACTTGCAAAGCAAGAAGTGTTCAATGAAATCTTACTGATTTTCATCTAGTAGCAGAGACCCCACACTGATTTTAAGAAAGATTTTTCACTCTTTTTTATACAAAATACTACAACTGTTTCCAAAATAATTCCTATGTCTGCGCTTCCTCCTCCTACACATTCACAAGTAACATTTTCCCATTTTTGCACTAAGCAAATGAAAGCTTCTGTCCCTGTCTCTCATTTCCACAGGCCAATTTTATAAGAATTTGAACATGGGTATTTGTGACCATTTCACTAAAGGCACATGAGCCAGCACTTATCTTTAAGCCTGCAAGAAATCCTCCTGCAATCAAATGGGACAATTAACAAAGCCAGCATCACCAATGTCTGAATAATATCAAAAAACAGGGCAGTAAATCTGCACTTGTCTCAGAAAGACAGCTCTGAGCTTCTCCTCAGAAACCCTGTTGATCTGTGTACTTGGTGTCTATAGTCTGCTTTCATAATAGTTATATTAAGCAATTATTTAGCACTGGTCCATTGATCAAGGAAAAGGAGCTCAGCAGAGACAGCAGAAGGATGCACTGGGAAAGGGTGGCCAAGTACTGGTTCTACCCATGGCTGCCACCAAAACACCTTCTCCAGGTCTTGCACATAGTGACATGTGCAAGGAGAGCTCATAATGTATTTGAAATGCTCAAATTACTCAGAGTTTCTCATTTCTTCGGTCTTATTGCAACAACCAACATGCTTATTTTAATATACCTCCATTATCAGGACTAATCACACAGCAGGCAAGGTACTTAAAAACATTAGCTGTGAGGCTTTTAGGACTCTTTCACAGGACTTTCTGGAGTTAATCTAGAAAAAAACAAAAAGACATCTGTACACATTACTATATATTAAAATAAAAAGGATTTGTAAAAGACTGTAACATGCAGCTTTTCTAAGTATCTCTTAATTTTTAGCATTACTTTACTCCAGTATTGAAAATTAAGCCTATGCACCAGAACAGTGAATGAACAATTTAGCAATCATTTTTCCTTTCAATTACTTTATTTTCTTCCTTGTTCTTTAATATTGGGAAGCTTCACAACTAGGCAGAAGTCTTCAGGCAAATTATTGCTTAATGTAAATGAAAGCTAGATACCAAAAAACCAAGCTTGAACTGCATGCCAATTCATGTCTTAAAGGCAGCCTCCCTTCCTTCTTCTAACCCTCTGCCTTACACTTTGCACAATGCCTGCATTAAATGAAAAGGGAATCCTGCAGAGCAAATAGTTTATCTTGCAATTAAACCCTACAACGCATTCACAAAAGGGGGCCAGAGTGCAAAAGCTTTATTAAGAGCAAAACCACAGAAGACTTTTAATAAATCTATATTTTAGTAAGCACATACTCTTTGTATGACTGAGCTAGAAATTCTTTCCTTCTCTAACAGCTGTACAATTCAAAAGCTTCTCTGAGATTCACATTAAACAGCTCCATGAAAATTCACTAGGAAAGCTCATGGGCTGAAAACCCTCAAGTTTTTTAACTGCTTTCTTATTTTGAAGCCTAACTGAGGATAAGCAAAAGCAGTAGTATTTAACAAATATATACTCTTGCCCCTATTTTCCTTGCCTAAACTACTTAAACTCCCGAGAGTGCAGGAACCGCTTAAGCTTTTAATTCCATCAGTGCTTTTGCACAGGAATCTGTTGGCTTAGTAGACTTACAAGCAGCACTTTGTTAAGCATGAGAAGCAAGATACAAGGAAAGACCTATGCCCAACAGTCCCCTCCACTCTGCTCCCACCTAACAAATGTTGCTCTATCTACCTGGCTGCTGCTTAGCAAGGGTGCTGCTACAGAAAGTGCCTTCAACTTGGGGTGAAGTTTTATTTTACCATGGGAAGTTAAATTTCAGATGTTCTTAAACCATGACAGCAGCTTACAGAAAGCAAGTTTAAATAGAAAAGAAAAATATTTAAATAAGACAGATCAGATATTACTGCTACATTTCTTCACTGGAAATCTTTCAACTGTGGCTTAGTTTAATTTTCCTGTTGAAACTAGGTCAAAACACAGGAGTATTTTTTTCACTTGTGTAACTACTTAAATTTAGATTGCATTTAATCACTGGTTTTGGGGTCGGCTGAGGGGAGGAAAGAAGGGAAGAAGAGTTAAGATGCTGGGTTTTGGGGTATTTTTGCCTTACAAGTGCCTGTGGCTTGCATAAGAACTCCTGTTACAAAATGCTAGTTTTACACTCTCCTGTACGACCCATCCCCTGAGTAACCAAAAAAGTTCTCCATCCATGATCTGCTTCTCACTACAGCTACAGGCTCACTGTTGGGCACAAACAGGAGTTTTGTCTGTTTTCAGCTTCTTCGCCATGCTAACTTTCTAAGAAAATTATTCTACAACACACGTACAAAGCAGTTTTAGGCTCTAGAAACAATAGTTTCAAGCAGAAAAAAATCTCAATGCTTCTACCCATAAGCACTTTTTTCTTCTGTAAACAAACCACTGTATACATACTTCATAACATTACCCATTTGAAAGACTCAAATTTCATAGAAAAATCTTACATAAAGGTAAAATTATTTTTAAAATAATCTGTGCTATGACGTTAGTTCTGGATTAAAACAACTTGCCTGCTCTAACTAGTAACAAGACAACTAAATACAGCCTTGTGCATTATACTGTTAAAACCAAGACAAAACCAAAACAACAACAAAAAAAAGAAAAAAAGAAGAGTTTCTAATTCTCTGAAAAGTTTCTGGTGAGTACAAAGTCTGGAAGTACTGGGACGGAGGGAGCCTTTTCTCAACGTGTATCACAGAATCACAAAATGGTTTGGGTTGGAAAGGAGCATAATATCACCTAGTTCCAAACCCCCTGCCGTGGCCAGGGACACCTTCCACTAGACCAGGCTGCATGGCAGATACACTGCATAAACTCACTACACCTTCAAAAACACATTTGCAATTGATGTCACAAATAATTCTGAATCTCTGCATGGTACGTACCTTACTAGCTCAAAGGTGGTATTTACTACTGACAGATAAAATATAGCTTTGAGGAACTGTATGCCTGTACATTCAGGTGATCTTCAGATACATACAAAACCAGGATGATTTTAATTCTGACTAATGATGACAAGTTGTGCTACCTTTTTCTCACAAATAAACAGCGAGAAATATATCAATCTGCAGTTCACTTTTATCTTCCTATACAAACCATCGTGGAAAAAATGCGACAACTCTAAGTGTTCCATTGAAGATCAAAATCATGCAAAATACCACGAAAAAAATATTAACACTTTGGGAATAACAATTAAAAAAAAAAAATTGTTCAGAAAAATAACTCTGATTCCTTAAAATCGACCTGCCCTTTTAGAAACCTATTTGTTTACTTGTACTTTTCATTCTTCCATATTCAGAATGTGGAAAACCCTTTGCTCACAAGTAGTCATGCAAAAATGATCCAGTTAAATACAGTTTATAATAGAAAATATTTGCATTTTGTACCTTTCTTTGTAATGTCACAATATTTGGGCACCATACCCTTGGGTCTCTGTTTTCAAATCCTTCAGAACTGCTTTCAATAATAATAATTAACACAACACTGAAAATCTTTGGCACCATACTTCAATGTCAAAAGGAATTAATTCAAACTGAAAAAATACAAAAATCTTTTGTCCTTTTAAATAAGAAATTTTAATGAGATATATAAATGTATTTATTGCATATCAAGAGTACAAATTTAATTCAGATTGCACAATACCATGTTTCCATTTTTTCCCAGCCTGCTAAAAAAACTGGAGGCATTTCTACAGAGTATTAACCTTAAACATCTTGACACTCCCCAACAGGAAATTGAATTTCTACAAAAACTTTGGGAAGGATTCGACTTGGATTCCTGCACAAGGTATTTACAGCCTTTTTAGGTCCGAATGTACAACACAGCCCACAGATGAGAGCGCAGCATATAAAAAACAACACTTAGAACAAGTTGGTGCCAAATAAAACTGTTGAGAATAGAAGTCCCAGGGGAGCAGAGTGGAAGGTATCAAAACACACTATTCAAGAGTTTAGTTTTTTTTTTCTAATTCTCTTTATAAAGCATCCTCTAATGAAATAATTTTCACGGTAATTGCTGCTCTTCTATACATTTTGACAGGCATGCAAGATGGCAACCCTCCAACCTATCCTACCACCATGAGCTTCATGTATGGTTTGGTTTTCAGGGAATGAATCAGAAACATTTCCTACTCAACAAGACGTTTACTGTGAGTTCATTCCCTTAGAGAGGAGCTAGGTTTGGAGGAGTTTGTGAGGTTTTTCTGTTGGCGGGGTTTTTTATTAAACATTGGTGCCAGGAGTTCCAACAAAGGCCCTCCAAAAACTGACCTCTGATAACAGGCCTTCTCTTCCGGTCTGCAACCAAGGCTGGTTTCAAAGCCAAAAGCATAAATGACCGCAAATGGAAGCCACTAGCAGTAGGAACAATCATCTTTTTACAACTGTGATTTTAAGGAAAAAAAAGAAGCAAACAAACAAACAAACAAAAAACAACGAAAACACAACCCAAAACCCAATCCCAAACACTGGCAAACACACTACACAGTAGAGTCCACCATTTTAATGCATCAGTAGGAACTCTTAACTTCAAGCCTGCCTTTGTTTAAACTAAGATGGTTTTATGAACATCAAAATCTTCATGAATTCGTTACAGATTAGCTCACTGGGATGAGGGGATGGTCTTGAGGCAGGCAATGACCCCTGGGCACAAATAACCAATGGACAGTGAAGTTCCTGCAGTCGGTCAGTATGTTTTGGCTGCCCTGGGAGCAAGCAGCAGCACCAGGGCACACAGCAGACCCATGACCAGGTGGCACAGCCCTGTCCATAGGGAGGGCCTCTCTTGGCACCGCAGTTCCCCAGGGACCCTTGAAACTTACCAATGTGCCTCAGGCTCAAGGGAGTCCCGGCTCAAAGACTAATGGATCTGAAGAATCATGCCCATATGGCCTATAATCTTATGTCCGATGTGACCACTTGCACTGTCTATCTTACTAGATAATGCTCCTTCAAGATTCTTGAAGAAAAAAATTCTCTGCTTTCATTTTCCCAAGACTTGCTGCAGAAATGCTCAAATGTGTAAGCAACAGTTTGCAACATTGAACTAAAAGGAGGCACGATAACAGTTGGCTTGAAAAGGGAGAGGAATAATCTGTTCTTCATATGCTCTACAGACAGACCATAAACACAAGGCTTAAAAACAACCTCCTTAAATCTAAAGATAAGGCAGCTGAAGACTACATTGCCTATAAAAGTTACAGAGCTATCACCAGGGATTAACAAATTTCTCAAGAATAACACAGAAATGGGATTCTGCTGCAGACAGGAGAGGGTGCCTAGGGATGGTCTGAGGTCCTTTCTATAGCTGTAGATAACCCAGCCTCCTGTAAAGATAAGGCCTATTCGATCACTCCGCACCAAACTCTCCCCAGTACTTTTCACAGCCCATTAGCTTTGGTATCCATCTGGTTTGAAAGAAGGGCAGAGGTGTCAAGAGAAATGCATTTCCCAGCCTCAGATTTCCATGGATCTTAGCGGAATTGCTGACGCATCCATCAGGTAGCTAGTCAGGGTATGGGCTGCTTCTGATCCAGTTAAAGTTTATGCTGCCGCTGGCCCATAAAAAGTGCTATGCAGTGCTCATGCTACCATTTGCCTTTTCCATATGAAAAGGGCAGAGTTCAAGGCCAGGAGCGAGAGAAGGAAGGCACCTTTGGGGCAACTCTTAGGACATGAGTCATAAGTACTATAAGACAAAATCATGCCTCTGGGTCCCTACGTCAGTTGCTGCTCCATAATAAAACTACAGAAACATCATTTATTTTCAGTGGTTTCTAACATCTACAAAAACTCAGACATGCTTTTGGTGATTACTGTTGAACGTTGTTTATAAACATTTCACAGCTACAGGATGGGGGGAGAAGAGATTGAGAGAAGCCCTGCAGAGAAGGACTTGGGGGTGTTGGTCGATGAGAAAATGAACATGAGCCGGCAGTGTGCGCTCACAGCCCAGAATGCCAACTGTATCCTGGGCTGCATCAAAAGGAGCATGACCAGCAGGCTGAGGAAGGTGATCCTGTCCCTCTACTCTGCTCTCATGAGACCTCACTTGGAGTACTGTGTGCAGTTCTGGTATTCTCAACCTAAGAAGGACATGGAACTGTTGGAACAAGTCCAGAGGAGGGCCATGAGGATGATCAGGGGACTGGAGCAC
>JAOEHY010016408.1:0-22447 GCA_025447955.1 Psilopsiagon aurifrons | reverse complement strand
GGAAAGGGAAACGGAAAGAGAAAGGGCAGGGAATTTATTTGTGTTTCAAGATATACAAAATGGGAACAGTGCAGTCTTACTAGATTTTAGCACCTAAGGTATTTAGAATGTAAGTTTAAACAATGGCAGTATATTAACGGGATCACACCAGGTACAGAATTTTACTTTTTCCTCGTATTTTACAACAGGGGAGACTGAGAAACTGGGGTAGAGGGTGAGGGGAACACATTCAGTTGTCAAATAAAGTGAGAATCTTTGAGGAGGTTTGTTTGTGGTTTGTTATCCCAGTTTTAGATAAGTGAGAAAATAACATGCATGCATATTGAGAAAAACTGTTAAATTGTAAAAATATATGTAAAGGCAACACTGAATATTCAGAATATTCTTCCAGGTCAAAATGACTAAAAGCAATATAACCTGTTAAATGTCTAGAAACATGAAGAAAAAGAAAAAAACAAACTAACACCAAAAAAAACCAAAATAAAACAACAAAGCCTAGAATAATTCAAAGCCAAAATTTATTGAAATATAACTGTTTGGATTCCCTTGATCAAAAATATTAATGAGACTTATGTGATGTTTTCCGTCTTTCAATGCATTTCTTTATTTCAGCTGCACCTGAATCAGTAGCCTTTATTGAACCCTAAAGGAACTGGTAAATTTGGAGACAGTTTAGTGAACAGGTCCAGAATTCTGAAAGAGTTCAGATGAGCAGATATTTCCATATTCCCATACCCACATCATATACTTTTTGTCATCAGAGATGAATTTGTCATCAAGTTGTCCCTTATGTCCATCTACAATAGAAAGAGCTTTTTACCTGACAGATCTTTAAAATTTTTAGATATTTCTTACATAGTCACATGTCATTTATTTTCTGGATTGCATTAACACCTTCCACATTTCTGTGAAGTGTTATTGACCAAAACTTGATCACTTCCTTTAAGGAAGGAGGAAGTATGCCTTCCCCTATGAAAACAGTATTTCATAAAATACAATTGATTACTGAGTGAAAGAATATTGAAAAATTAGTAGAGGCAGCCTGGGACTTAAGCAGTCTCAGGAACTATAAGAAATATGTCATGAGGGAATTGGGCAAAGGTCTTTATAAGATTTGTGTTTTGCCTGGACTAGACAGGAAACAACGTGCAATAATATTCTCTTCACAGTCCCTTCCCTTGTAGCAGCAGAGAATACATCTCCACAGACAAGGCATTCTGAAAATGCAGGGGGGGAGAGATAGGAGAAATCTAGACCATGTCTGTGTCCATGCACAGGCAATGTCTGAGCTCTGCTGCAAAATGCAAAGTGAAGTGGCTTGGTGACATAGTGCTGTTTTCTTGCCCTTGCAGATAGAGATAGTATTTGCATGACTTTTTATCCAGGCATTATCTTCTTACATAGTGTGAAGAAATAAACAACCCACCACTGTTAGAAACTTTATTCTCCATCAAGTAATGTCAAGCAGTTTACTGATAATGATTGTGATGCATCATAAATTCAAAATAAATTAGTACCCACTAAAATATAGGCTTCCAATGATTTGTATTACAGATGCTGCCTAAACATAATGCATTCCTAGAGCCACTTTTCATCTAAGGAGCTATACTGATATTCTTCAGCCAGAACATATTAAAATAATCCAATGAAATATACCCACTTCTCTAAGGACTTAACATGTGTGCCTGTGAGGAGAATATTACTTAGGTTTAGTAATGAAAGAAATTATTTTCTTTCCACAGGAGGAACTGTTTCTTTAGGAATTTTTAACATCTTACTGAAAGCAGTTGGTTGGAAAGCTGTCTGATCCAGGCAATATGTATATCTGAACACCTTGTCAGGTAAAGTTTTTATAACATAAGGAGAAATGACCCATGAAAAAATTCTATGACCAAATTTGTTCTTGTCTTAATCCCATATGACACTTCAGCTCTGTTTCTCTGAGAATAGGGTCAAGTGCTTTGATCTCAGGTAACTGTTTACATTTGAGTAAGTAAATACAGAAAGCTAAACCACGATGGCAATGGTTTATATAACCTTGCACTCTCTTTGCACAGGTATAAACTATGGCACTGTGTGAAAGACAAGAGAATCACTCCCATGTGTACTATCTTTGTAAAATGGTATTTGACTTTTAAGGAAGTATACATAAAATTAGAACTAGCATTGCATGAAAAACTTTCATGCTTCGACATTCATTTTATTCCCAAACCGGAATAAAAATATAAAGTCTCAGAATTCTCAGCTAAATTAAAACTATTCAAATAAGTCACTCTAAAATATTGCAAATATCTGTCGTACAAACAAACAAATCAGGATATTTAACTTTCTGGCATTCCCATTATCTAATTCTTCCCCTTAGCTATTCAAAATAATTGCAAACATTTTGTTTCAGGTCATTTACTATTATGTCACATTTCATTGTCAAATCATCTTAAAAAAATTGCAGCACAGTTATTAATGCAAGTCAAATTGCTGGACTGTGTATATTGTATATGCAGTCACATAACACATACTGGACCTCGCCCTGAGCTGAGCTGCCCCATCGCATCCTGGGAGGGGTAGTGCTTCCGCAAGTCCAGCCCATAGGATAGAGGGGTTTTTGAGGTGGATTTTTTCTTTTTTTTGTCAAACCTTTTTTTTTTGAGATTTTTCGTAACTTTCTATGGCTATAAAAATGTGTTAAACAAAAATTATTTTCAGGCCACCAGCACCTACAACCATCTCTAATGTTGAACAAATTCTCTTCTCACTTGAGAATCATGTAATTTCAGGTCACTAGCTGAAAGTGTTTTGTTACAGTTTGTTGCCTCAATGAATAACTAGAATGATCCTTACAGTCAGGGTGCCCCATTCTCCACTCCTCAGAGCACTTTGCAGCTCTGGAAATCTATGGAATTAAAACTGAAGCTAGGAGGCTCATACTTCAGATCAAATTGTACTTTGTCCTTAGATTTTTATTTTTTATTTATGAAGCAGAGATAATCTTACTGGCAAATGAGTCAAAAGTTTAATCAAATTACTTTAATAAAGTGAATATCACCAGTGTTTTCAAACACTGTAAGTCCTCAAAGCTAATTTTCTATATTTTATTTATATTTTATTTGAGGGAAAATACATGACTCTTTTATGGATGTCTTTTTCAAGTTGATAAAAATGAGATTCGAATGAGTGCCTCTGAGAGCACTTAAGTCATTGAAGGTACACTCTCAAGAGATGTTGTTACAAACACCTATGGATAGGATATTTGCATAAATATATAAACATATTTATATGTTGACTTTAGGCTGGCAAAAAAATTATTTTAACTTTTTAACCATGGTGTCCGTACTTGGAATGGAGTCCTAAGCAGTTATTTCACGTCTCTAATAAAAGCACAACATCATCAGTGAAGAGCGTCACTCATCACTATGTGTACCAATGAATCTGTTGGAAGGTTTTCTACTGTCATTTGCTTTTTTAAAAATCCATTGTCATTAGCTAACTGTGACTCTAGAACATTCGATTATTAATTCAAAGAAAAACTGCAGATTAACCATATGTAGGATATGACCTGAAGTTCTTTATCAATAATGGGCTTATTTTACTTCAATTATTTTCTTTTCCTGTGCTATGCTGGGCAGATGTCCAGGTAAATTAACTAACTAACTAACTAACTAACTATTCTTTATATCATCATAAGTAACATTAGCTGCTTCTCACTAGCTTTCAAACATTATTTTCTGTAATTAAATGCTCCATGTTAAGTTACAGAGTCTTGGTTTCCTATGGATTTAATAGTTCCTGCATTGACAGTCTTTAAGTAGAATATCCAGAAGTAAAACCTCTTGCATTTTGTTGTTCACTTGCTGCTCTGTAATTTAAAATTATTCTGATTAGGCAAATAAAACCAGATTCAGCTACTTAATTACACACACTCAAAGCTTATCAACATCATACCTAGGAGAGGTCAATTCTGCAACTTAGGTACATGCCAATAATTCAAACAGTTTGGAACAGAATTGCTCTTGAAGCATTTCTGAGTGAAACTTGACTTCCAAGCACACAAGATTACTCCTCTTCCAGGGAAGGCCAAAAAGGACACCTGTCACCTCTCTTTGCTAGTCGGACCCTGAAGCCACTGCAGAGCCATTGGGAAGTCATAACATTAAGTTATATTCTACATTGTATAAAATGACAAGATTATCAGCAGCAAATCTGGAAGCAGCATGTGCAGGACAGAGAAGCTCATTCGTGTAAAAAAAAAAAAAAATCAGTCAACTTCTGTTCCTGGAAAATAAAGAATTTCTCTACAGGAGAGCAGTATGAGTAAGGTTTGTACAGACAAAATTGGTACCGCTAGCTGATACTGACAGGGAAGTGTTACAAAGAGGCCTCCAAGTCATTTCCAGGATACAAGAAAATATAACAGATCCATACATTTTTATCAGCTTACAATCAGCTACAAAAGATTGTAAACTTGGTCAATTATTAGACAAACTAGCTATTCTCCTGGTTGTGTCTTTTTCTTAGCTCGTGGTGGAAGAAAGGGACTTCTGGGTATCAGGAAACTCATTGTAAAATTAGAGAAGATTTACAAGTTAATAGGTAATCTTAAAATTACCAGGTTTTTTTAATAGTTTCAAAACTGGTACAACTAAATCAGAGTCACTGAAACACTGGGGAATTATAACGCATGCAATGTAGAAGAGATAAATTAAAGAAGAAAAATCAAACTTTGATCAGAACAAGCTCAAAATCACTAACCATGGGTACATATCTCTAACAAGAACATTCTTATATTTAAGGTCTCTAAGGAGTGAAATGTACTAGCATAGGGCAACAACCATGTAGGGTAGCATCACCTCAAATTTATGCCAGTCTTCCTCGATTCCTTTACCACTCAAAAGACACAGAAGTCTTTAAAACAAGATCTATTTGCTGTGTTTTGAACATTTAACTTGGGAAGGGATGAATAAGAAATTCCTGGTTTTACTGACTGACAACAGATGTCTAGACAACTGGATCAAATGTAGGTGCCTAGGCTGAGAAAGACTGAATAGGAATCCTGGCTATATAACCTCCAGCTGCTATTATTAAAAAGCTGTATGGGCATCACTACTTCTTTCAAAGTTTTCTAAAAGTCAAAGCATTTAATGATAAGTAGTGGTTCAAAGCAGTATACTTATAAAACCAAATAGGGCACATGTTCCCATCACCAGTGAGAAAGTGTTGTTAAAAGTGTTGGAACTGGATGAGGAAATCAATGTATTATTTCACAATACAGTCTCCTATTTTAATCACATTCTTTCATTTGGTTGTCTAGTTGTAGTACATATTTGCTTGAACAAAAGTCAGGTAACACTGTATTGAAAATGGTCAACTGTTTCTTGACAATTAAATGCCCCCTTACAATATTTGTGGAAAAGAAAGGTAAGCTTTCCTTTTGGTTTTATGCACTAACATGTGTTATGTGCAAAAGATGCAGAGGTTTTTGTGCTTTTTGACAATAAGCAATCTTAATAGCATATCACTGTTACATGAACAGGTTTTGACTCATTAAAAACTCTTCATATGTTTCTCTATGTCTCACATGTGACCTCCACAAAAAAACTTCAAAGCTAGTTAGTCAATTAAAATAATGTTTGAAGCAATTATAAAAGACAATTCAAAACCACCTCATTCTTTGATCTCTATTGCTCTCCTGGCATCAGCATAAACCCATCACTAAGTCCCTGATCCCCTTACCACTGTTAACAAATACAGATTTACATGTCTTCATGTATCACAGTAAAAGTCTCAGCTGTTGCCATTTGATACTGGCTTAGAATATTTTCTAAACATACCAGTGCAACTCCGTTTTCCTTGCATATACCCTTCAAAATAAACAAGGGAGTAGATCTTAGACATTCCAAAACAATGGACCAGAAAAATTCTATAATAAGTTCTTTGTAAAGTGCTGGGTTTATTATTTTATTTGAAGTGCTGGTGTGACTACAGTGTTATACAAAAGCTTTTCCTTCCCCACAGTACTTCTCTGGTATCTGCTTAAATATCTCATGGTTTCCAGTTGTGCAAGACCATTGTTTTGTTACCTTTGAATTACCCGACACACATCACAAGTACAACCATTGTATGATCCAGTGATATGAAAAACTATATGGGAACTAATCCAACATTATTAGTACACAGAAAATAAGCATTCTTTCGTCAAAGATTTACAAGCTCAATGAACATATCAAAGGCCTACGTTTGTCGCTTGATATCTTTCTTAAACAAACTCAACCTTTAAGTCCCTTAGAAAATGTATTTTATGATGCTTGTTATTTATTATTGTTCTTCTTTGGCCCATTACTTGAAACGAAGTGGGAGAGAAAAAAGAATCTTTTTTTCAGATAAAAAAGCCATCAATATTGATTACTTACAGAAATCTCTCAGTATAAAACCAAGTGAAGATCAAGACAAACACAAAGCCTTAAACACGAAAAGAGCACTTAATTAATGTTCATTAGGTAATCCACATTGCCTACTTATATGCAAATAAAAACTGTTTTAGCAGGGTTTGAGTTAATTAAATTTAATTTGCCACAAATATTTCTGTGATATGCATTAATTCATTACTAATTACCTATGTTTTGGATGCCTCTTTGGAAAGAGGTTGGTAGTAGCAGTGAAACTTCATCGCATGATGCGTTTCTGACTATTATTCAAAATTAACATAAGCATACAATAAAAGACAAAAAAACCCAACTCTTACTTCTCTCAGTGACCACGTCCTTAACTTTGAAACTGGCTTCCTGAGTGTGGCTCTGTAGATCCCAGTAAAAACTAAACTTCATGAAAACTCGACAAAATAGGATCCCCAAAAGGCACTGAATATGTAACAGTTAGATCTTACATGTCTAGCCAAACACAGAAAGTTGCAAAGTAAAATACCAGCTTGCTCCTGTACATAGGACAAGAAAGCTGTTTGAAAATAAAAATAAAACCGTCTATATATAAAACTGTCTACAACAGTTCAGCTTTTTAGCATCTTTGTTCCCATGATGACTTTAAAGAGTGTTTTCTAAACTTTGGGGAAGGTCTGTCTTTGAAATAGGCGTTGCTACTGCAGAACACTGCCCTAAACACTGCCCCTACAGTTCTACTAAAACTTCCAAGAAACATTAAGAAGTGGCTGTATTACCCTTAGGAATATTTATCAGGCTTCCTTAGTATTCAGGTCTTCTATTTTTAAAAACTGAACTACTGTAAATTTATAATATTTTTGTTGCTATTGATACCTCTTTTTTGTATTTATCTCCACTTGTTAGTAAGATTCAAACTGCTCTATTCTTCTGTCACCTCGTTATGCCTTCTTTTACCTTAAGTCTCAAATTAACTTGACATAGATGTTTTACATACATTTTAGGCTAAATGTGAAGTATTCTCTTATGCTCATGAGGCATTCAGAAAGCTGATAAGCTCTGCTTTCAAGGACACTCTAAATGAAGTTATTAAAATTCAACATTTTGCATATTCTGATGGAGAAAAACACTCGTCCCTGACAAAAAAGAACATAGGTCATAAGACTAAGAAAGCTTCTCCATCTCTTCATCCGTGGCCACTGAATGTCTTGTGCCAGTATTTGTAAAACCAAAATATGAAAATGTTAACAGGGAGGAAGAAAAGTGTAGGAGTTCAGCTCCTGTCCAAAAGTAAAAATCCATAACCATCTGTTGTTTGTGTTATATGGATTTCACAACTGTCATCTCCACGGTGCACGCCATTTCATCTTCACAGCAATATCACTGAAACACCCACTGAGATAAAATCACAAATATTTTGAACATACCATATGATATGTTATTTTCCAAATTAATATTTGGAAAATCAAAATACGAACTTGTCTATAGGTTATTTTTGTCTTGTCACATGAAAAATCCTGTAAGGGTTTGCTTTTCTTGGGAAATACTTTACCTAACTTGGATAACAAGAAATATAGAAGAAGAGAGAGGAAGTTACTAAATGCTTAAATTTTTAAGTCTGTTTTGAAAAATGGTAATGACCACTACTCACACTTATATAGCATTTTCCCAAAGATGCTTTTTGAAGGTGCTTCTAAAATTATTTACTTAGAAACATCATCTAGAATTTAAACTAATTAATTTTTTTTGTGAACTTCAGACCAGCAAGACTATACCACATTTCACAGATGGGTATGGCTCGAGGGATTCATCATTGAATCATCTCTCAAGCTAATCTCTATAACCAATGTCACATCCAAAACAAAATCAAACCCAAACAACATTTAAAAAATAATAAAAACAACCAAAAAAAACCACAACAAAAACCCTGCAAAACAGCAAAAAAAAAAACCCAAACCTGAAATTGTCCTCGAAGAAAATGATATAAAAAGACTTCAAGACCAGCGAATAAACCAATTGTTTTTTTCCCTAAGGAAATCTAAAACTCAAGGTCAGCTGTGCCTGAAATCACCAGACTTGTCACATGGCTTTCATAGCTGCCACTAAGGCTCCTATCAAACCTATACTGAGAGCAATGAAAACATTTTTACTGAAAACAGATCAAGCTCTGATAAGAAGCTCTCTAATCACCTTGGCTATTAATGCTGTGCAAAGCGAAAGGTGAAGTTTTGAAGAAGAATGAACGGATAACTTGAGGTCAAATATATTTGATCTTTTCCATGAGTTCCCCAACGTTTCTGTGTTAGAACATAAAAATGATTCTATAAGTACATGAATACATAGTTTGTGTACATAAGAATATATACATGCATACATGTTTTATAAATATATTTTTGCAAACATACACAGGTTGCCCTGTCAGGATAATGCATGTAATTCCATTTTATCCCAGTGCCTGTCCTCCAGTAACAAAATTTTCTTGGTCTCAGTCACAGTCCCTTGGGTGTAGGAGTCCATCACAAAACCATCACCCTTAACATAATACAATTGACAGTTTCTGCTCAAGAGAGACAGAAGAAGGAGTTGCCATGGAGACTGAACTATTGCTCTTCTCCAGAGGATGCTTTTTTCAAGCACAGGATGAACAGTGGAGTCCATGCAATACCTGTAACATTGATCATATCACAGGATCTTGCTTTTTGGGATGGCTTTTTAGTAAACTCTTACAAACATCCAGGAGATAAGAGGGGGGTGTGGGGAGGGAAGAGAGAGCTTAAGAAAACAACCAACCAAAAAAAATTAACAAAACCAATAAGAAACCCCAGTATGAAAGTGAACATAATGCCAGACAGAGAAGGTAAAAGAGTTTCATATTGATTTGATTTATCAGATTTGTCACCTCTGCCTAATGCTTTCCTAACAGGGTGAATGCTGTACTTGACCTGTTTGCTGGAATTAACCAGGACTGCAGGAGACCATATGGATTGCCAGATGGTCTGCTATAATTTAATGCTATTTATCCTAAGTATGAAGTAAGTGATAAACATAATTAACATTCTTCTAGCTCCTTACTGGATGCTTTTTATTAGGCTTTTTGTTTAGGGTGTTGGGTTTTTTTTTCAAGGCATTGAAAGGTAAGGTAATACCTTGTTACTGAAACACAGATGCCAGCTAATTACTGCAAGAGGCTGCAGCCTCTAAAGCAAAGAGTGTATGCACAGACTCCAACTTATTCGCTGACCCCACTGTGATGATTAATAGGTTGAATGCTAAACTCTAATGAGGATGACAGATCTTAGATGTTTTCAGGTTACCGTAATTAGCAATAAGATGAACAAAGTTCATCACAGACATACATATCACACTTCATAGTAAACAATGCACCTTGTACTCATGGTCTAAATGTGCTTTTCACATTGCAGCACATCAAATGCTAAGGAATCAAACCACCTTGAGACAGTAAAAACAATGGAATGACTTCCTTCAGAAATGTTTTTCCTGATTGCTATTTCATATTTTGCCAGTGATTGTCTAAATGGCCTATTTTTTAGGAAGCAGTTCTAGAGAAGCTATGGCTTCAAAGAGTGTTTATATCAGGCATGGTTGCCATTCTCAGTATTTTAAAACCACAAGTCTGTAACAAGATACCTAAACAACTTTGCCTAGTGTTTCTGTACTGATAATCTTCATAGTGACTGGGGTAGGTGTTAGCAGAATGAACCGTAAATCATTTTGTGATTTTTGATGTCAGTGTACAAGTGAAGTTAGTATGCTGGTATCCAGAAGAGTAAAAAGAAGTATTAGAGAAAAGGCAGAAGTACAGAATGCTTTGTATTTTATGTGAAAAGCTGTGTTCACAGAACAGATAAAAATGACACAGCTAAACATCCAGCCTACCAGTATCTGAAGGGTGCCCACAAGGCTGCTGGAGAGGGAGTCTTCATCAGGGACTATAGCTCTCAGGGATGGGTGTTGGGGCCGGTCTTGCTCAACATCTTTGCTGGCAACATGGACAGTGGGATTGAGTGCACTCTCAGCACCAAGCTGTGTGAGTCAGTTGATATGCTGGAGGGAAGGGATGCCATTCAGAGGGATCTTGTGAGGTGGACCAACACCAACATTATGAAGTTTAACCAAGCCAAGTGCTAGGTCCTACATCTAGGTCGGGGCAATTCCAGAAACAGCTACAGGTTGGGCAGAGAAGAGATTCATAGCAGCCCTGCGGAGAAGGACTTGGGGGTGTTGGTCAATGAGAAACTGAATATGAGCCGGCTGCACTGTGCGCTCGCAGCCCAGAAAGCCAACTGTATCCTGGGCTGCATCAAAAGGAGCGTGACCAGCGGGTTGAGGGAGGTGATCCTGCACCTCTAAACTGCTCTCGTGAGACCTCACTTGGAGTATTGCGTACAGTTCTGTGTCCTCAACATAAAAAGGACATGGAACTGTTGGAACAAGTTCAGAGGAGGGCCACGAGGATGATCAGGGGACTGGAGCACCTCCCGTATGAAGACAGGCTGAGAAAGTTGGGGCTGTTCAGCCTGGAGAAGAAAAGGCTGCGTGGAGACCTCATATCAGCCTTCGAATATCTGAAGGGGGCCTATAGGGATGCTGGGGAGGGACTCTTCATTAGGGACTGTACTGATAGGACAAGGGGTAACGTGTTCAAACTTAAACAGGGGAAATTTAGATTAGATATAAGGAAACATTGTTTTTTACTGTGAGGGCGGTGAGGCACTGGAATGGGCTGCCCAGGGAAGTTGTGAATGCTCCATCTCCGGCTGTGGTCAAGGCCGGGTGGGACAGAGCTTTGGGTGACATGGTTTAGTGTGAGGTGTTCCTGCCCATGGCAGGGGGATTGGAACTAGATGATCTTAAGGTCCTTTCCAACATTAACCTTTGTATGATTTTAGAATTTGCACTTGTACTGTTCATAAAACTTGTTGACCATGGATGTTTGAATGATAGCAGAAATGGATGACAGAAATGGCATAAATTAAATGTTATTCAAAGAGTAAAAGAAAAGTACCTGTGCTATAAAGCAAATCTGCCTTTAGAAAATATAACTTTCATTTGAAAAAGTGGTGAAAAAGGGTCCAGGTCAAAAGTCACAGCATAGGGAAAGCAGAAACAAACTCCATTTCAACACGTAGGTTTTTCCCTTCTTCCAGATGAGTCCAGCCTTTGTTCATGGGCCTCAACAGTTACACAGTGAATTAGAGGGGACTTGAATGTTATGGGACATATCTGCTCTTTTACTTCACTCTTGATTGCATTAGTTCAAGATACTTCTTCAACTGGTGTATTTTGGTGAATCAGTAACAGTTGCTGGTCTTCTAAAATCCAGTATGATTTTCTACTAGTATATGAATAATTTATGGTTTTCTAGTACTATGTGAATAAAAGGGGATCAAAATATCTGAACAGCAAGCTTTTTTGATATTGACACCACCCATCAAGATGCCTTTGTAAGGTCCCCATCTCCCCCAGCATTTGAAAGAAGGATCCATCCTTCCATCCCGTTAACCAAAAAATATCTACCTGAGGTGCTTGAGCTAATGCTATTCTGACTGCAGGTTCATTTTTACGGTCAGAAGGGAAAAACAGCTACTTAGAGAGAACCACCCAGGTAGCTACGTACAGCTTCCTCTCTGTAGGTACCTACTGCTCTTCCCTGGCTGCTAAAGGATATAGGGTCATTCAGGTGTCAAAACGTATGTGGGTTGAAGTCAAAGACAAAAACAAGACTTCATGCTTCCTTCAGTAGTTTGCTTACTAGACCTGGTAATATTGCACTTTACTATTACACAGACAACACTTCTGAAATACACTGGAGTGGTGCTCTTCAGGGACTGAAGATATTGAATCTCATTGTGCTATTGGCACAATATTTTCTGTTTCTATGTATATATATTTATACATTTGTACATATACATGCATGCACATATACATAAATGCATGCATTTAATTGCCTCATCATTGCAAACAGTCTGATACGTTCCAAGTGATTAGCTTGTAATATTCAAAGAAAGGGAAATGTCAGGTCTATTATAAAATAATTATAAAATATTATAACATTACCTCTTATTTAAACTTCTGAACTTGCCTGAAAAAGTGTTTTGCCTAAGTAACGGCTAGCTCACACCAATACTTACAAAAATAATAATAATCTGACAGAATGAAGAAATCAAGCAAAATATAAGTCTTAGAATCTGATGGACACAAAACCTACCAAAGCAGGTTTGACACTTAGTACTTAAACATGGCTTCATACTTTAAAAACCTTTTTCATCTGTCATGCTCTTTAGTTGCTTTCTCACAAGAAAAAAAGATACCAGAGAATTTATATTCACTGCCCATTTCAGTCCCAAAGTTAGTATTTTCTATATATTAGCTGTCATATAGGTGGCATGTACGAAACATCACTCTTGGCCTAAATGGAAAGTAGGATTTTATTTTAGGGCAACTAAGGGCAAGACACAAAACCCCCCTCTACAGAGGAATACCTGTGTCTGACTAATGAACCCTCATTGCTATTATGATTTTTTGCTGTGTTAAAGCCTCATCATCTGACCTCCTGAGAGATCTCACAGAGGCAGTGGAAACTGACCAATGTACCGGCAACCCCAGGAGAAATTACATAGACATTGATTTGTTGGAAACTGTTGACTCTCAGACACTGAATTTAGGGCAAAATTGCTAAACAGAATTAGGTAGAGGAACAAGCAAAAGGCATTAAGGGGAAAACAAAAAGGAAGAGAATATAGAATGCTTTTAGAAAAAGGTAAACAGTGCTTTAATGATGATGTGGCTACCAGTAGTCTCTGATAAAGTATAATACAAAAAGAAGCATGTGTTTTGGTAAATTCTTTAGGCAATAACAATAAAATCAGGTAACGCTTAACATTAAATACTTTAAGATCTTAGAAAAATAAAACCACTTATGATATTTGCAAAGTTAACAAATATCTTACCTCCTGCATACATGACAGCCAACATTATCGATGATATCCAAGCTATCTCACTATACGACGTGTGGAAGATTTCTTGTATTTCTTTGAAGAATACTGTGATGGCTTTAGGGAATGCATAAGAAAAACCAATGGAGATAAAGGCGCCAAAGACCACAACCCATCCCCAGCCTCCATCTGGAGGTGGATACTCTGGTGCTGCTGTTGCTGGTGGCATATTTGATCTCTGCCTCTTCTCCAATTAGGCTGAAAGAGAAGACACAAAGTCTTAAACAGCTTATTTTTTTTTTTAATTTGTTTTGGGTTTTTTTAGAAAACTACAGTATTCAGTCATCATCTGCAGGGATTCGAAAGAATCCTCAGAATAGAGACAAATGTCCAGCTTTCATGGGGCCACAGAACGCAAGTACCTGCTTTTAAAAGCTAAATCTGTTCTGCCAAAAAATGTTGTGGAAGAATATTTGCAATATTCCATTCAGTATCTGACAACTGTTACAAATTACTGATCTCAGTCACTTAAGTTGTATTTGCAATTAGTCACTTACAGGAAAGTGATGTGCTTGTGTGGGTTAATATACATAGTTCGACTTTCTACAGCATGGATTTAGCACAGGAATGAAACAGAAAAGAAAACCAGCCAAACAACTGACTTACAGGAAACAACAGAAAAAAATACAGTAAATTATCAGTAAATGCCATTGTGTTAGTGAGATTTACTGGTACATCAGAAAAATCATCAGCAATAACAGTAAGGAGTAAATTTGTTACATTTTTTTTTTGTCACGTGCTGTCATTATTCACTTTTTGACCTTGTTATTTCCTGGTTATCAAATAAGAACATGTAAAAGGTGGGTTCTAAGCAGAGATTTAAAATTCCCCATGTATCCATAAAATAAATGCAAAATCTTACAATCCTATACTGAAAAATTTTCATCCTTATTTAGTTATGTTGATATTAATTGCAGGCACAAGGTGAAGCTTGATGGTACTGCTTTTGATATATTTTAACATGTCAGAAGACATCAGGAAGTCTTTCTCTAATAACCTCACAGACTTTCCACAGCTATTCTCTAATTTAGAATTTGTCATAATACAAGCCACCAGACTGATATCTTACAGAAGTTATGAGAGGTGCAACCAACACATTCAGGCAGCTCAAGAAATCACAGGTAATCCACATAAAACTCCTAAAGCCAGAAATAGATTTCATATTGCTATTATCATCCCGGCATCTAAAAACTTAAGCTTTCTACCTTCTGTAAAATGCTTTTAGAAAACATGTAGTAGCTAGAATCTGTTTTGCAATTCTGAGATTCTCCTAGTATTAAATCCCTTTACTATTAAACACAGAGCTGGAGTCCAGTTTTCTTCTGTGTAATCCAGCCTACACAGACAGCATGAACTAAAATTTCTCATTCCTCCCTGTTTCTTTCATAGGCACTTCAGCAACTTATTATTCCTGATTGGTCTCCTGCCACACCAGTATCAAAAGCTGTGGATGATAACAGTGTGTGGGTTGCTGTTATACTTATGATTACCAGCTAGTCTCTATGTGATTTCTTCCATGCCACTTATGGCATATTCCAATTTCTCACGGCAAATTGCATTACGAGTGGGAGTGATATGATTACCTTAACAAAAACTAAAAAAAAAAAAAAAAATGAACACTGTCAGCTTATATTAATCTCTTGGGATAGTGCCTTGAGTACTTTCAGGGTAAATACCATGTAGTACTGTGTGCAATGTATTCCACAAAACTGGCAAAGTGCTGCTTTTAAAATTATCTACCACTAGGCTAGCCCTGTGATAGATATCCACTGTACTTCTGACACTTCACTTTACTGAAGCTGACTCTAGATATTACCCTGATATTGGCAAACCTCTGTGGGGAAGCTAAATCAACCACTAACACATCTCACTCCTATGCAATGTTACAAAAGCCCAGGTAGTTCGACTCCTGCAAATATAGATATTCTGCTGGCAAGAGTAGGTATCTATTGCTCGGTACACAGAGCATATAAATCTTTTTACATGCATGTGCAGAAAGAACCTCTGGCATATACTTTGTTTCTGCATGGGCCTGTCACTAGAAGTTGGGCAAGTATAGACGATTCTGGTTGCTGAGAATTTTGTCAAAGAAGTTAACTACCAGTTTGTTTTGCTGAATCAGGACTCAACAAAAGGAAGAGCATCTCAGAGAGCCCATAATAACTTACAACACACATAGTGATGATTGATGGCCTTCAAAAGCACAAAACCTCAAATTAGCATGAAAAGCAGCACTCTGTTTCTGTGAACTGAGTGACAGTAAACCACAGTTCACTATCTACCCCAGAAAGCTGTTGCTCTGCTCATCAGAGAAAACTTAAGGTTATTTCCTAAAAGAAAAATAAATAAAAAAATAAAAGGTTAACTATTGTTTTATTATACTTCAAAGGTTTGAGCATATTTGTTTTCATATTTCATACTTACATGACAACACTTCTATCTGTATTATAAACTTTAATAATGTCACAAAACATCAAGGCATTGCTTTCCACAAAAATGGAAAGGGATTATCAATTTATTGAGGAAGCACTCCTTTTCCTAAAAATAATACAATACCACTTTGAAAAATCACTTCCACCTTTAGTTGGAGGACTGCTGAAAGTTCATAAACGTCACTAAGACATTGGTGCTTTGGAAAGATCCCATTATATCCACCCCTTTAGGGCAGTAGAACAGGCTCTGACAGTGTTTCGCTCCCTTCAAAAGTTTCACAGTAAACTAAGAGGGCATTAAGGGGACGACTGAAAGGGCTCTGGCTGCTTCTATGCCTCAGCCTAGAGGCAAACTGCCGCAGAGCCCACTACATTTCCCTGTCTGCTGCTACCTTGCACTAGATTTTTTCTGCCACAAAGAGCCTGGATCATCTTATCTCACACCTCCTGTTTATCCCACAGAGCAGAGTTAATAATAGCTTCCCTGATGTTCATTTATGATCATGATAGCCAATTTTAGCTTCAGTTAACAAAAGGTAGCAGAAGAAAAAAAAAATAAGTACATGTTTACACCAAAGGAATATAAAAAAATACTCATTTTATCAGAAACATTAAATCCAGTATCACAAATATCCCATAATATCTCAGGAGTTAAAGCAATTTTTTCTGGTAAAAATCTGCACTCGGTATCTCTGAAACTGAACTTCTAAAGCAATCTAGCACATTCATATACTAGTTCTAATCTAAACCAAGATTTGCACAGACAAGTGCAAAATCCATTAGCAATCAAAACAAAACAGCATTTTAGATTAGTGGATGTAAATGTTTATAAGGGAAGAAGCAGAAGAAGAAGGAATGAAGCAATGACAAGCAAAATGTCTTTCCAGAGTCCTCAGATATTATTATGGGCTGCAAAGAATGAAAATAAATATGGCAGAAAGAGTGAAAGCAGGCATGTATGAGGAGCTCTAGGTGAAGGATGCAGTACCAGACAAAGAAACAAGCAAAAAAAAGAAAAAAAGCAACACTTGAGTAAATAAAGGTCACCAGCAGTGTTTACAGTCAGTCATATGAATTTCATCATGTGATTCAAGCTAGAAAGCAAGCAGTGCTCATACCTATGCTTTTATAGGCAAGCAGTGGGTGAGGAATGCTGCCTGCCCTCAGCCCAGGGAAGCAGAGGAATAGTGACTTAAGTGCACCCTGAATGAAGCCATCAATCTCCCTTCTGTCTGTCAGACACAGAAAGGTATCCCTTCCTCACCCTAAGTCAGACTGTGCATAAAGATTTTCTCCTAAGCTCCTTCTAGTTCCCTGTATAAATCCCATTTATGTAACCAGCAGATAAGAACATAGCTTACTGTAGTAACAGCTGCACGTGTCTAGCAAACAAATAATAGGAGAGCAACAGGCATACGTTAAAAATATTTAATATTCAACACCTTTTGTTCTATGGATCTCAGCACATTTGAACTTTATTAGGCAAATAAAAACTGGTGAATGAAAGAGAGAAAGAGAGAAAAGGAGGGATGAAGGAAAAGGAAGAGAAAAAGGGGAAAAAAATATAAAAGAAACAAGCAAGCAACAAGGTCAAACTAAGAGCAAATGCTACAGACAAATAATGTATCTTGATATCATGCACTGTAGACTTCAGTCAGTCATAATCAACCTGTTCAGACTGTTCTTGTACCAATGCCTCATTAAAATTCTGCAGTTGCCAGCTGCCAGAATCAGCTATCAATACAACAGCTTGTCAAAGACTCTTGAGAAGAAGTTATGTTCTTCTCTTGCTTACAGAGATTCTGATTTTACTGGGAGGTTTAGTTTTGTTTTTCTGCCACACTAGAGTAACTGCTTTCCTGATTGCATTTTGTCTGCCTTGTCCTCAGTATGCCACATCAACACCTGACTCAGCAGCCAGTTGTCCCAGAGTGGAGGAACTGGCATGGGAAAAATCTGTCCCTGCTTGCTGTAGGATAGTAGGAATATTTGGCACATGTATCTGCATTCTAGTTCCACTCAGTAAACCAAGGACTGCAAAAAGCTTTGCAAATGAGCAGATTCAGTCTTAAAACATCCCTGCAGGATGACTGAGAAGTATGATCCACTTTCAGACATGGGAAACAAATATAACAGGCTACATAACCTATGACTTGTCCCAGATCAGTGGCAGAGCTGGGATGTGGTCTAACGTCCAAGTAAACTGTGAGTTATGACTGAGATTTTTCAGTATACGTGTGTTTTAGAAGCTCGTTAAGTAGCAAATGCAGATAAATAGTACTGCTTAATACTTGAGTTAGAAGCATAGGTGAAATACAATGTTTGCTTTACAGGTTTGAATAGTCTGCTGGTCTAACTTACCCTTAATGAATGTTAATTACATTGTTCTATTTGAATTAAATGACTTTGTAGTAGAATTGGTAAAATAATGAGCTATATAGGAATTGCACTCTTATGAAAGATCTGTGCTTAAAAGCTGCAAAAACATTAATTTTCTTATTTTTATTAACAGCTGTTTAACGATTTCCAAGCAGGATGGCAGGATAGTGGGCATCATTTCATCAAATGGTATTGTCTCACCAACTTCTACAAGCTATTGTCATTATCTTGTGAGCAATATTCAGTATTTGAAGAAAAAAACAAATATTCTCAGCTTCGTGAGAAGGTTCTGCTCTGACTTGGGATTTTTTCTTTCTTGCTATGAAAGATGTGGAAAGGCTCTTACTGAAAAAATCAAGCTTATTCCCTGCTTTTAGGTCTAACTACTCAGTTCTGGAGGCAAAGGAGCTCTTAATGAGCTCAGTTATCCAGCCTTAAAAGAACTGGCTAATTGTCCTGAAAGAAGAAAATATTCTCTATTTTTTTCCCAATGTTTGTCTTCAGAGACTGAGGGATATACAATAAATGAAACCTACGTAGATGAAAGATACACTCAGAATCTCACTTTACTATCTTTTTTCCAATAGAGCCTAGCCTGCAGAACAAATACACCCTGTGTGAGGCCAAGACAGCTAAAATTTGCCCAGGCTACTTGGCATTTTAAAAGCTGTGGGCTTTTGTAAAATTTATCCAACAGGCTTGAATCAAAAACAAATATCTGTGAATGCTTTCTAGACCTTTATGTGACAATAACTATATATAGTATATTATATTAAACTGTATTTAGGATTGTGTTAAGATTTACTTGCTTTGCTAAAATCTTAGGCTAATCTTTAGGAAAAAAACCCCAAAACATCAAGCCAACAAAAATCACCAGCCTCCCTTAATTTTAAAGTCTTATTTCACTTCTGCCTTCAACAGCACAATATCCAATAATATTAAAATATATTACTAGAGATATTTTAAGTGTAAAGCTATATCTGACTGAGAAAAAACAAACTTCCGTTTCCCTTGAAGAGAAGAAGGAACTAGTTGTAAATATTCATATCTATGAACCAAACATGGAGTTATTCAACTCATACATAATTTATAGTTAAGAATCAATATTGTAGTATACTTGTCACCCCACTGAAACAGTAACAAGTATGGGCTTGAAGACAGTGTGGGAAAGTAATAGCCCCTCACACATCCAAAGCAGGCATATTAATATTCTTCCAAATGCCTAGGAGGTTGGCAAAGGCAGGCTCCATGGAGGGAAGCAGAAGGGAGAGAAAGCTGCATGTTATAAGATAAAAATAAATGAACAATCCCAATAGCTTTCATTCTTCTTAGAGTTTGGCACTATAATGGTCTGATTCTTAGTAACAGCATCAGCTGAGCAGATAGTTGGATGTAAAAGCAAAAACTGTTTCCTAAATTAAACAAGGCCGATTGCAGATGAGAGTTCCTGATGTCTGTGGGAATGATGAAAAGTCTAATTCACTTCTACTAAGTGTTATAAGAGGAATAAAGGCACATGTTATATAATTCTTTCTTCCTGTTTGAGGGCTCAAAATGGGATTAGTGAGATAGAAGTGATCCCTGGAAGACATTGCCCTGTAAAGCAAAAATGCATAAATTATGCTGAGGAGTGTAATTAAAATCTCATTTGCACTAAGGCCCTATTTCATCATGGTTTAAACAGAGGCTGAGAACAAAAGTGATTACTAAGTCAGTCACTAAAGGCAGATTATTACAGAACTGGAACCCCAATCTGAAAAAAAAAATATACTGAAACTACATTGGAATTGACACATCATTGAAATCAGATTTTGAGCACTGCTGAGTCACTAGTGACATGACTAACGAAATACGTAAAAGCTAATATTAATGCAGAATTTAATATTCAAGGGGGGGCTTGTTGGATTTTGTTTGGGTTTGGTCTTTTTTAATCTCATATGTTGTGCTGCCACATTCTCTAGAGAAACCATCATCTCTATTCACAATTACAGTCATGGGTTGGATTTCCATCCATCATGTCTTCTGTTGCTACTTTTTTTCATTGAATTTAAGGGAAACCTAAATGACTGGCTTACTCTGGTTGAATAAATGCCTAGATGACTAAAGTTAAGTGAAATGAGCTCCAACCAAGGTGTTTGCAATTCTGCTTTAATTACTTCAAAAAAGCAGTCAATAGAATTTCTAGCCTATAGAGGCTGGCACTCCACCCAAATTACAGTCTACTGAAATTAAGTGTTGATGGCAAAGTTGAAAATGCCAGTGACTCCGTTGAAAGAATTAACCAGTTTTAACAACAAATTGATTGAGGCAGATGAAAAATTCTGAGTGCCTGGAAAAAAAAAAAAACATCAAAATAAGCAACATTTCAAATAAATCCAACACAAAATCTTATTGTACCATTGAAGAACAAGTTTTATTAAGTTCAGATAAACTCATCCTTTGTAACTCCAAGTGCTGGCTTCCAGCACTGCAAGAATATTGATCCACTTATTGATTTGTTACTAACCACTTTCTACCATCCTTTAAATTCTACCACTACTCCCTCATATTTAACTATGGTAGTTACCAGCTTTACAACCTGCTCTATAAGCTTATTATTATAACCCTGTATAGACCAATTCTGAACCATTTTTGGTAACATAAGCCTTTTCAGTACTACAGCAGACTCATCTTCTTTAAAATTTTATAACATTCACATTGAGTAATTGTTATAAAAAAGAACAATACCCAGAATAACAAAAATACTGTAAATCTGGAGTTGCATATTTGATGCTTTTAACAGTTCTGATGTTCAGAAGATGGAGAGTTATATTTTAACTTATTTGTAATATTTTATAAATGGAAGAACTAAGGTTTCAAGTCAGTGTTAATAGACTTGTCTGCACAGCTGCTGCACATTGCTCCAAAAATAAATAGCATAATTTTTCCAAAGCATCAGATTTTCCATTATCAATAATAACATATATTCATTTTAATATCATTCTCTCAATACTAAGCTACTGAAAAAAAATACCAATGATGGGAAAAGCTAGTCAATTCTTAGGCTGTGGTGTTAGCTAAGGTTTAAAAAATAAAAATTCATAACATTTTACATAATCATATAATTTGGAAGTGTCAATATTTAATTCATTTATTGCTGAAGATGATACATCCATCTATCAGCTTAATATTTGACATTATGAAGATGCAACAGATTCCAATTCAAATTCTGATGACATTTGTTGTCTTCTCTACTTCGATATAATATGTATATAAAAAATATTCAATATAATATATTATATTTCTGTCCCACCAGTAACTTATATCCTGGCCTGGATGCATCATCTCACACATGCTAGGAAAATATTTTTTGTTTATACTCAAGCAGCACATGACCCCCATAGGTGGAAATAGTTACTAATACTTGAGTTTGAGTGTCAACTCCTTAGATTGTGTAACAGGAAGTAAACTGATCTGGATTATGTTTCTAAGAGCATATGACAGGAAATACATAACAGGCCAAGGTTAGAATATAACTCCAGACTGCAAAAGCTTAGACAGGGCTCACATTTCATTTATTCCTGCCAGTTTGGAAATCGTTACTAACTTAAGAAATACTTTTTATTGCACTAAAATGGAAAAAGTTAGGAACTTCTGATGACATAGAGACTTTGAGATTTGCGAACTGGGAAATCTAACAAATTATGAACTATCTGTTAGTAAAGCCACAGTTAATTATGTATTACATAGGCAATTACACAAATA
Source organism: Psilopsiagon aurifrons (assembly GCA_025447955.1). Taxonomy (NCBI): domain Eukaryota; kingdom Metazoa; phylum Chordata; class Aves; order Psittaciformes; family Psittacidae; genus Psilopsiagon; species Psilopsiagon aurifrons. The sequence goes on along the minus strand of JAOEHY010016408.1, from coordinate 490 downwards.
AGGCAAAAAGAAAATGAGCAGAAGCAGCGAAACTAACAATAAAGAAAATAGTTTTTGAAAGAAATTACTTGGGAGCCACTGTATCTTGGAAAAAACAGAATAGTTTCTGCAATTGTAGGTATCCAGTCTAAAAAACTCCCTGCAATTTAGATCATAAGTAAGAAGCTATTCAGTTAATGCAGGTTTAAAAAGCTGTGTGAAAGTAGACAAAGTAAGCCGTCTATTTGTATGAAGTAAAATTAAAAACATACAGATAATTCAAACTGAAAAATCCAATCAGTACATCTGTGTTCATAAAGGCTTGATATGTGAGCTCTTTCTGCCAGTGAAAGTTAAAATGAGAGCCATTGATTCCAAGTACAAGATAGTCAAAAGAGAAATCAATCCAGAGGTTCTTCCATAATTACTAAAACATACTAGGTCAGAAGAAGGAGAGCAAAGAAAGGGAAGGGAAGGGAAGGGAAGGGAAGGGAAGGGAAGGGAAGGGAAG
>JAOEHY010016406.1:0-18959 GCA_025447955.1 Psilopsiagon aurifrons | reverse complement strand
GAGGAAGCAGAGACAGGACACCTGACCCAAACTGACCAAAGAGGTATTCCGTACCACAGCATGTCATGCCCAGGATGGAAAAAATAGGTGCAGAGACCTGGAAGAGTGGGATCGCTGCTAGGTCGGGCTTGGTATGGGGTGGTGAGTGGCTGTATTCTCTTCCCTTGTATTTGCCCTGTCACTGTTATTATTGGTGGTAGCAGTAGTGGTTTGTGTTATACCTGAGTTACTGGACTGTTCTTATCTCAACCTGCAGGAGTTACATTCTTCCGATTCTCCTCCCCATCCTCCTGGGAGCAGGGAGGGAAGAAAGAAGGGGGAGTGAGTGAGCAAACTGTGTGAGTTACAGCTGGGCTTAAACCGCAACAATATCAAAGTGTCATGACTGCCTGTGAAAACTGCTAGAAAGAACACAGGGTCTCTACCAGGAGCCTCTCCTACAGCTGCTTGGTAATAAGGAGTAAACATGACTTCAGCCAGAGCTTTATCAGTGGCAAGTATTAAAATATTAATCAAAAGAACTGAAAACTAAGTGAACCAAGATTCAGATAAGCATATAGCTTTCCATGTGGAAAAGTTCTAGTTAGTCTACAGTGAAAAAACAAAGAAATAGTGAATTACAATTTACAGAAATACCTAAATTTACACTTAAGTATAACAAACTCACTACATATTAGTGTTAGTGTGAACAAACTTAATAAATAAAAACAGACTACATCTTTTTTGCTCCACCAGGATGCCACAAGGCACTATCACTGAGAGCCCTCCCATCCCCACTAAAAAAGCCACACCCTGAATTGTATTTAGGAAAAGCACAAATGCCTTCACTGCAATTTAACTAGAAGCAAAACATTTTCTCCTGCCATCATCTTCAGACTTGCCAGAAAACCTTATTCTGCTTTCTTCACCCCTGAGAACAGAAAACATCTGCCCAGCCCATCAGGTTTTAATCATCTTATGGACAGCATCAATATAGTTTTCTTCTGGGGAATCTGGTAACAAAAGGAAACTGGCCAAGCCTACTAAGCCAAAGCAAGTCTTTCTTTAAAAAAAAAAAAGGAAAAGGGGGGGAATAATCAGATTTCTTAAACAAGAACATTCTTGTGAATGTTCTTCTGTCATGTCACATTTATGAATTATCAATATATCTCTATGCATTTTAACATAGTTTAAATATGGCTTCACTGAAGAAACATCCCTTTAGTGAACATAAGGCAGAACACCCTAGAGGTCTGCAAATATTAAATGACAGGTTTTTCAATTATGTTCATTCCACTCACAAGAAACATCAAAAAAACTTACATTATTTTCTTAAAGGTATGATTCTTATTCATAACACAGAATTTTCATAAATACTAGTATACTAGCAACTACTGTTTGAATGTAATACATTTCTGATTGGAGGACGCTGAGTATTTATTTCCTTTTATAGTCTCCTCTCTGCTCCATATAAAGGAGTGATAAAATAATACTTGAAAATACTTTCTGCCTACTGTAAATTTCCATATATAAAATATTCCCTTTATATGGATTACTGCTACAGTATTCATTGGTTAAATATTTAATACCTACATTCATGTTTGGAAGAATTACAGTTCACACTGCTTAATAAACAGGCAGTTTTTCACAACGGAAAATAAGAGGACATTAACAGTCTTGCTGAAAACTGCCAGGAGAAGGAATGTAAGAAATATATTGAATATATGGTTTTGCTGTACTGTACAATAACATGCATATGAAAGTGACTCTTATGAAATATTTAGCTCGCCAAAGGTTAGCTAACTACCTGATTAGGCTAGTCTTACATTAGTCTGAGTGGCACCTCTAACAAACAACTAAATACAATTTTCCAAATATTTCAGGTATGAACAAAGAAGTTGATTTAGAAGTTCAAAATTCACATAAGAAATTTAAGCCTACTATAAAACTACCTTGAAAACCAGATAAAACATTACACAAGGCATTCCTGAGTCTCTTTAGATTTTATTTTCTAAGATTGCATTACGAACCATTTAGTATTCTAAAATGTATTTTACTACTTTAATCTGCATTTCACCTGCTGTTCATGTCCAGATATTTTTGGAAGCTTTTTCACGACACTATTTTCCAGACCTAATTATACATGTGAAACCTACTATAAAATCAGTGTTTTGTTTCAGCACAATATGTCACCCTAAAACAGAATAGATTTTATAGACCAATATGAGGTAGCTATATACACTGTGTTATAATATATTTTATAATATTTTTAGTTACAAAGTATTTGGCTTAAGGCTTTATTAAGTCCTTTCCATCCAGAAGTCTTTTGTTTTACTTAGTAACCACAACAAAAGACAATCAGGCAGTTACCTTCTTTAATGACAACCAGATTCCATTTTAATTTCAGTAATACTGCAATCTGTTTGCCTGATTTACATCAGCTGCTCCAAAGAGAACCAGCACGTAGGACTGATGAATACTGCTGCATGACACACACTGAAGTCTCCTTATTCCAAAGTAAAAGGAGAGGGGTGCGTGTGTATCCCTGCCCAGGAAACGGATCTGTTAACAGCCTACTTTAGTAACATTCACTCCCTTCTTCCACCATATGTTTTGAACTGACTTTCTAATTCCAATAAAACCTGCAGAAAAGTTATTGGCTTTGTCAAATTTTATGAAAACTGCTGTCCAGGGAAATTAAACCCTCAAATTACTGCTCCCAAGGAAGGAAAGGCAGGCAGTGTTTCTTCTCCGTCTCCTCAAAACGGCAGCACCAAGCACTCCAAAAGGAAACACCTCTAATTCATCACCTGTACTTTCTTCTGGGTCAAGGGAGGGTATGAGAAGATACACACTTTACTTAGGTGATTATACATAAGAAATACACTGCTTTTATTCCCTATGAAGAAACCTAGAGTGAAAAAAAAAAATATATTCAAAATTAAAAGTATTATGAATTTACAGCAACTAGACTGACAGTTAACTACAAGCCATCTTATCACATTACCACATCACTTTGCTTAGTCACACAAAATTTTGCTTCACACTTTAATTGAATCTTAAAAGCTCATCTGTTGCTTATGCACAAAACCCACTCATACAACTTAATGTAGGGCAAGTGTTGCCTGCTTTTAACCTGAAAGAGCCTAAAAAGTGAGTTATTTTAATCCCAATAATTTATCCTAAGTCTCCTAAAGCAGCATACAAACTTAACAGTTCAACTTTCTAAAACCTGGTCTGACAAATGCAATGGTAATGTAAGGTGAAATCAAAACATACGCTGTTAATATTCATGTTGTATGAAGTCTAACCAAAAATTCCATACCCTAGCAAATCAAGGTATGTATCTGTAAAAGAGCAGTTGTTCTCAAAGTTATTTATCTATTTCTTTCAATTTTGCAACTGCTTCAGGTAAATCTGATATTTTTAAATACACTGGACAAACCGTTATTTGAAATACTAAGTACTGAAGATTGATACATTCATATAGTGGCAAACAAAAATTTGAGAACTGGTTTTGCACTTTAAATCAGAACATTTTATCACCAAGAAATTACCATTCACACGTGCATTTACTGACTAATAAGGGTAAGAAAACACATGGAGTTTTCTTACCCAATCAGTATGTTTGCTGTGAAGTCTCAAGTCCTATGTATATGAGGTCCCTGTGACTTAGAAGCCTCCTAAAGCAAAAACCTCTAGAAAATCCCACAATCCTTTTGGGAATAAAGAGGGGCAAAGCAAATTGGTGCATCATAATGAAAGCACAAAATACATCTTTCAACTCTTATCTACATGCACTTTCCTACATAAGCAGCTCTTCCCTTAACTCAGCTTAGCTGAGCAGGACCTTGTTTAGAGTTTCAGATGAATAAAGACCAAAGAACCACCCTTCCAGCAGCAGTGATGCAAGTAATTTCCGCAATAGCATATTGCTCAGTGAAAACATGAATACAGCTCCAGATGGCAGCTCAGCAGACTGCAATCACAGGTATATTCCGGAAGGTATGATCAGGACTGCCTAAATGCTAGGTGAGTGAGCCATAACTAATGCAGAGTTCATAATAGTCTTTACAGTCATTTACCTAATGAGAAAACCTGCACTGAAATAGACTGCATCCAGGACAACTGGTAGCAAACCTGAGTAAGCCAGGACTTCGCCTAAAGATTGTCCTAGCAAAGACAAACCTAACACATTTAAACATCCTGAAAGTGAGGGTACAGATTCAGCAGCATGTGGCTGCATAAAAGACACAGACAAATTAACACCTGCATTTAGATGGAAGGATAAAAATCATAAAGTTAAAGACAAAAATACAGTCAGTCTTAATCAACTATCTTCTCAAATGGTACTAGAAGAAATTGCCTTAAAGGCTTAAAAATACCACTTCTTTTGCAATTCTAAGTGGACGTTCTCATTACTGATGTTGCACTACATTGAAATAGTGCTGAACAACATTACTTGTAATCTGACCCCTGAAAGACTGAGTACCAGGGTTCTTATCTTGGCATTTCATTAACATTTGCCTCCAAAGATCCTCTCAATCCTGAACTCTGCAGGTTTAATGTGCTTAGAAAAGACCCATCTATGCCTTATGTATTCTGATTCAAGAACTAATGAACACCTGCATATAAACATACTCTTGTAATAATTGTACACGTGCGAAGAAAATTTGCCACAGCCCTCTAGTTGGATTCAAACACAGCCACATACTGAAGAAGAGTTCAGTGTAAGGAGTAGGAGAAGCAAAATAAACCAACAAACATAAAACACAACCACCAAACCCAGAACCAAAAGGAAGAAAGGAGGTGGGTCTTTAAAATAGCAACACCAGAAAAAAAGTCCGCAAATTGAAGCAAAGGTCATAAAGAATGTTCAAAGCAGGCCTTGACAATTAGGACAAAATACAGATCTTACAAAAAAAAAATCATAAAGGAGAATTTGTCCTGGCTTAACTAAGTAGTAATAAGTAGCACAAGTGAGATGTACATGAGGATGGGCTTTGAGGCATGTTTCTACGGATGTTGCTAGGGTAGCAACCTAAAAAAGGGTTTACAAACCAAAACAGGATATCCTGTTTTCCAAGCTCAGAAAAAGGTATGATTATGATGCTAAGTTACATATAGAATAGAATCACAGAATAGTTAAGGTTGGAAATTACTTTAAGTTCATCTAGTTCCAACACCCCCTGCCATGGCCAGGGACACCTCACACTAAACCATGTCACCCAAGGCTCTGTCCAACCTGGCCTTGAACACCGCCAGAGATGGAGCATTCACAACTTCCCTGGTCCCACAATTGTCACATGCTGATTTCTACTGGATCCCTAAACCTCTATCCCACCTTCAACTGCTGTTTGTAAATTACACCACTATTGGATAGCTAGGTCCCTCTTTCCCCATTCGAAACAAATTGACAACCAAATGTCAGGTGAAGATACAGCTACTGCATATTCAGTAGGTGTTTGGAGAAAATGTATAGAGGGAAATAAGTTGACAAGATTGTTTAACGTAAGGACTGTATGAAGCACATGATATTTGACTGTTCAGAGCAATTTGGGATAGTATAGAAATCTGCAGCTCAAGTTCAGCTGGTCTCATTGAGCAATGCCCCATAAAACTTTCATTAACAGATATACATAAATCCTAAGACCTGAGAAACACAAATGAATCTAAGAACCCATATTGGATTTAAGCAGAAAGTAGATATCCAGCTCAAAGCACACAAATTAATGTTCGAGACATTTTCATTTGCAGTCATGTTTCCAAAAGAGTGACTCCTGAACCCTTCATAAACGACCTGAGTCCTTGTGCACTGTCAGATGAGTTTCTCAAGGGACACTCACAGGGCTAGCAAATAAACCCTATCATTCAGCTTTAGGTAAAGACAGGTCTAGCAAGTCATCTTAAAATGTACACCAAAAATTTTCAGGGTTAAGATTTTTTAAACAAAGCTCTCTGGGTGTGTAAAGCTCCACTTCAATACATACTCAGAAATACTCTGGATTCTCATACTTGGCACTCCTCCATTAAAACTACTCAAGAACCTGACAGACATGCTGTAAGAACACTTTGCACCCTGAAACAACCAAGTTTTATGAAGAACAGTGGCTTCAGACACATTCTTTCATTAACAAAGATAAATGGCTCTAGGTCTTGCTCCCTCTTTTGTTCAGTAGCATTCTTGGCAACATAGCAATGTCTAACTTCCAGATGCATGACTGGTTATACAACATCCACTTTTCTTGAATTTGCAGCTCTTAGTCTCAAAATAAAATAAAAGCTATTATAAGGAACAAAACAGGCAGTTCTATTGTATGATGCAGTACAACAGCAAGATATCTTGGCACAGATGTACATGATTTACAATCACTGAGAAAACCAGTGCAGCATTGTTCAACATAACACATTTTCTTGAAAGCAGTATTTGTATGTGATTTCCCTGGGTCTCTATCAGTTTGACTATTTATACTAAAACAACTGTGACAATGAAATGCCAACCACTGAAATTGTTGTGTGGACCCTAAATATAAAATACAATAAAAGTTCTTAGGAAACTTGCTTGCATTTCACCCACTCTTATTACAGTAATACAGACACTTCTAGACTTCTTGTCTGTTACCCCAGAGCAGTATGCAGTTACTGGCAGACTATTCTGGGGAAACATCCATTTCTCCCACTCCAGGATTTTTTGAGTTGGTAGTCATGTCCTAGCTCTTAACCCTCTCACTGACTGAGAACCTTGCAGTTATGCCTGAATTACAGTTAAGGAGAAATGTACTTCAGATGAGAAAGGTTTACAAATCCAGTGATAACAAGTCTCTGCTTCCAACATTATCTATGCAACACTCTTTTAATAGACAATTTTTTACAGTTTTCCTCACCTCCTCTTGATAGTTAAAACCTGAACAGTATGCACAGAGTTCACAGAATGCTGCTCAGCCGCAGAGGGGAGCAGGGGGCAGACTGGTGTGCCACATGTGTTAAGAATAATGACCAGCTTATGCACAGACTTCGTGAAAATTACACTCTGCTTCAGAGCCTGTTTCAAACACTTTAAAGAGTCTGTTGTTTTGTTGACTCCTTCCTCAATATCACTGCTCTCTAAAATATTTTAATGAGATTACATCATAACACTAAACTAGTGATGAATGGATAGTTAGTTGTATCTGTGAAGACGTATTAAATTCTTAATTTTTAGAGGTAAGTGCTATTTATCTGTGTACTGAGAGAACGGCCAATTCCACCGTATGCTTCTGAAAAGTCATTTCAAGTTTTGGCACTGAATCACAACCTTAATTTCTCATAATAAATTAAAAAAAGATCTCAGATTTACCTACTTCAATGGAAGCATATTGACTATCTGAAGTCTTTTACATAAAAGATGTGCGTATACTATGTAGACAGCTTCCGTCTCAAAATGCTTCTTCTCCAGGGCCATAAAGTTAGCATTTTCCTTCATTCTATTACACACTAAAACTTGGAAAACACATCAGAGGTTAAAAATGCTGCTGACCTTAGAGGTGCTCAACCAGTCTTCCAATTCTTTTGAAATTAAGCTTGGTTTTACATGCTTAACTGTGGTTTACAGAGGGGTCCCCCTCCCCCCCCTTTTTTTTTCCGGTTGTTTTCCATCAGGACTACAGAACACATTTGTTTGGACTGAAGGGTAGTTTCTTTACTTTAATTACTGATACTTTCGTATTTTTACTCAAGGTAATTTTACAACTGATTGTTGTAAAGCCTGACAGTTTACACTGGAAAGATGGATGTTACTTTTGTTAATTTGTAGACAAAACATATCACTGAACTCAGAGGCACTGAAAACTCACAAAGAATTTCTTACCAGAAGTCAAACTTACATGTCTGAATACATGCAAGAATCTAAGTTTGCTACAGTGTCTCAACTGAACTATACTGGTTCTTCAGGAATAGTCCCAAACCCAAACTACCAGATAAGGATATCATCTCACTACTTAAAAGAGCTGTTGTATCCACCTGTTTACTGAACAGTAACAGAAAGAAATACCAACAGTAGTTCTGGCTGCTAATGAGTGCAGATGATCAATGACAGATACCATTACTAGCAGCAAAACCAAAATGACAAAGGAAACTTATGAGCTTTAGCATCCATGACTACTAAAAGGAACCAGCAGTTAGAAACAGGAGAGCTTTCTAGCAATTAATAAGAGCAACAAACAACTTCTGCAACAGCCTACTGCAGTACTATGCAGACCTTACTTGCTTGCAACCAAGTTTATAAGCACGCTGAATCACAGCTCACGACTAGTCAGGACTCTCAGAACTTGGAGGATATCATTCCACAGAAACCCACAGGCTATTCCATTTTATTTCAGATGAGCATCATAAAAACTTAAGAAAAAACAGTAAGATAAATATAGCCAGTATCACCATGGCTATTACTGTCACGAAGAAACAAGCACTGCTTGCAAGTGCAGGCAGTTGATACAAAGCATGCCCTCAGCTTGGAACTGAAGTGTATCCTCTTCCATGCTATAAAAGCCAGCTTTATCAGACATACATGGAACAAGAAAATTCTTCCATATACTGACATAGGTGTAGACTGCTAACTTGCTCTGACCTTGACATCTCAAGCTATAATAACAGCCAAATATGTCACATATTCTACTTACAGAAACCAGCAGTCCAAAATTCAATTTCATTACATACACAAGGTCAGACCCACTTCCTAGGCTTCCAACAGATAACAGTAGCTTAGACTCCAGGGTAACATCTCTCTTTATAAAAGCAGAAGGGTAATACCATGAACACGACAAATTTACTCAAGTAGAAGGAACATGTTGAGAATATCAGCTCAAGATTCTCTCTCAGCAATCCCTCACACCCTGAGTGCTATGAAAATACTAACATGCCTATCTTCCATAGCTCTTATTTGATCCATCTCAAACTTTCCTACTTAAAAGACAGAAGTTGCCCTGCTATACTGGGAATTACACTTCAGTGAAGCCTGCAGGTAGACCTGTAGTCAATCAATCCAGGCAAATAGAAGGCGCCACAGGTATTAAAAAAGGCTTTCTGAGAAAGAGTGCCTGATAGAAACAATTCCAGGTCCAGAATAATTAAATCATTCCTTCAGAATAAGAATTAATTAAATAAGTCTGTTATTCCTAAGAGAAAGTAAGTGTGCCAATTAAGCAAAAACCCTGTTACAGGGAAGAACTGCCAGCAGCACAAGCTATTTCAGCTGACATTACTTCAGAAAAAGCCCACCACTCACCATCTGTTCTTGCACAAATTTTGAATGCTAAGAGTTTCCAACATCACTGATGAAAAGAAAGCAGTCAAGATGCAGAAGTTTTTGTTTTGCTGTTAAAAAGAACAAGCATCTAGGACAACTCACATTTCAGCAAGAACAAACGAAAACCAGAAGTTTTGCACATTTCATAAAAACCATTTCAGAGAATTAAAATAGGGCTGAATGAAAGTAGAAGACATGAAGGGAATATAACATGAAACAAGTAAAAGCTTCTTACAAATTTTACATGAGAAGCAGGTGGGCAACTCCAGACAGTAGGTCACATATTCAAAGTTTTTTCCTATGGCTAATGAGATCAAAATCTTAGGAAACTAATGGCTCCATCAATCTTTTATAGAGAAGATTAATCATCAAAACAACATGTTTCATTCAGCCAAAGAAAATAAAGGCCAGTGTGTGACAAGGAAGCTAAAGGATTCTGGGCAACACAGAGAAAACAGAAGTCCAGGTAGACTGTATTGCCAGTAACTTTAACCATCAAGTGAACTACCACAGTAGGATAAACAGTCTCTTCCAATGTGCAACTCCCAACCAAAGTAGGAACTAGAGTCACAAGACTCCATGAAATTTTCCTTTACCATGCTCAAATAAATAAATAAATAAATAAATTCTAACTGAATAGCTGGAGAAAGAAAACCCACATGGGGATTGAAAACTTATTTTGCAATAAGACTTGCTTAGCTAAGCAAACAAGTCTTAAGAGAATATGACTGCTCTCCATAAATACACTCATGGAAACAAGCACCCTAGAAGAAACAGAGGAGCTAACTAAGTCAAGGAGAACAATGGCATAAAAATGAACCTTTCCAATTTTGCCATTCACCTGGAAATCAGAGCTCCTAAGTTTGAAGACAGCCTCTATCAAAGAGCCACATAACACTTCAATTCCTTTGAAGTGTTTGGTGAGTTCACAAAAGGGATTATACCAATAGATATATTCTAACATATTATGAGGATAGCAGATGGCATCATGCAGGTAGAATGCAATTCCAATGCTATCTTGCATATTCCTGTGATTTAGCTCACGAGTATAATGTACTTTTTGAGTAAACCTCTAGGGAAACAAATTACTTTGCTATTTGCTTCCTAGTTTTGTCTAGCATAAAAATTAAAAAGAAACTATAAATAATGCTAGGTAAAATATCATGAAATTGCTAGCTGGTAGAAGATTAAGTGTTGCATACCAAACAACAATCTGAAGATTACAGGTTTTACCATGTGGTCCATCACTATGGCAAAGCTGAGGCAAAACCAGATAAACATTTCTGTGCCATTTAATGAATAAATTTATTTCTCTCCAGCCTGAAACACAAAATCAGGATGTCATTGCAATTTATGAATGAGCTAAACATTTCAGGCATTTTTTAATACTCTGGAAAATAAGGTTCCAAAAATCCCTTACAAGTTCTCCCTCAGAAAAATGCTAAATGACAGATGGAGTTTCAGTATTTCTCATGACACCAGATGATGCTTTATCTGCAGTCATGCAATACACCTCTTAAATAGTTATTTCACACAATTCTAGTTTATGCTGCAGAAAGATGTACCAGTAATTTAGTATCACTTTTATTTTATTTCTTAATGGAAGATACCAGCAATGACAGTTTAATAACTCCACCTCAAAACTGTATATACTATGCTGAATATACGACCTAGGATTCCCAGAATTAAAACCACTTTATTCTTTATGAACTAACAAAAAACTAATTTAGAGTTACTGTGTATCCCTTTTACCGTTTTTATACCAACAAGCTTAACACATTTCACTATAATATTGCCCCCTGTATTTTTTTATTCTTCTTCCTTACTCTTTCTCCTCTCTCTGCAATTTAAACAGACTCTATTTACTAAGTCATTTCAAGTCACTACCACTTGAAACAAATACATTATACCACAGGGTTTGGCATAACAATACTACTTGATCCCTCACAAAGCAGCCCTAAATTCATGCAAGGTTCAAGAACAAACTTGGGCCACAATAGGGTATTTTCTTTCTTCACCCAATTAATTTCTGAATTAATCCAGAAACAGCACTGGTTTGAACTGAGTAGATTCCTCCCTTCTTTAAGTATTCTGAGTACACAGGAGGTTGGGAACCAAAGACTTGGGCCAGAACCTTCATCTACATTTTTTTTACCGTATCTTACATTCAAGATACTGTTTTATATTCAAATTAGGAGTGCAAACTAGAAGTAGTGCATGGATTTAGGAGAGTGTTTAGTGCTGACTTCTCATCAGATTCATATAGGTATGCAGATGGCAAAAAACCTTAATGAGGCTTTTACGTTAATTTTGTAGCATCTGTCCTGCTTACCACCAGATCAAACCAGCATTTGTTTGAGAGCATTCAACCCACTTCCACAAAAGCAGAGAAACATGGGCCAAAAAAAAAGGCAATCTGTTTAAGGGTCCCTCTTATCTGTGTATGTAGCAATTCCCACTGACAGCATTGTAAAGTCATACAAAAGAAATTCATCTTGCTAGACTAGAAAGCTTCAACTAATACAGAGATTAAATTCTTCCATCACTGAACTAATTTACAACTTCTAAATGCAGAACAGGAAAAAGTGATAATCCAAAACCTAGTTTTATTACTTCCGCTTTGCAAATATAGTGTTACTGCTTATAATTATGGAAGATGCCCTTCACAGACATACACAAGCCCAGCAAAACTCTGCCAGCAAAGCCTTCCCAGCAAACCTTTTTACAGCAGACAGGTCTCTTGAGCTAGCATCTCTAAAATATGTAAACCAAACAAAATTTGTTTTATCTCTTCACAGAAAACTTCAATCAATGCTGTTAGTCAACCAAAGTGACCTTCCAGAGTTTAGCCCAAGCTGAAAAGATTTATATAAACGTACACTATTACTTCTATAAAACATATTTAAGACAAGATTTTCAGCTTACCGTTACAGACTTGAGAGTCATTCCGTGATAGGTGCCCATGGTATCAATTTTAAAGCCTTCCGTTTCTACAAGGAAAAAAAAAAAAATCACTTGTAAATAATTACAAACACAGGGGTGTCATGTCTAAATGGAAAACACTAAAAATACACTGGAAATTATTTCTGCAAGTACTGCTTCTTGCTATTAGTAGTGCTTTAGGTTCTGTTCACAATATGAAACCCAGTCAGTAACTAGGGAAATCTGTGTTTTCTTTAGACAGATGTCCATTTGGTATCTCTGCTTCCTGAGTGAGCATTTTCTCCTGCATGGAATCGTTTAAACCACTCCAAAGAAGATATATTTAATTTTTTTTTGATAATATGTTACAACATGCATGCAGTCTCAGAATAGCTCTTCACTACAAAATGGAAAAGTACCTCATATTCCCAAAATGCATTATAAAAGGCAAAATATTCAATTTGTAGTTCTATTAACAGAAAAAAGGAAAAACAACTTAATAATAAAGCAGTTTATAGGTTGACTATAAAACTGGCTACTTAACATGATAAATTCACTACTGGAATGCAGAAAAACAACAATGTAATTGTCATCTGACATAGAAGATATAATTTGCATAAATTCAAACTTCCAGACTAAAGGTGATAAAAAGGGTTGGTTTGAGCTGGGTTGGGTTTTTTTATACTATTTTTAGTCAGACAGAATTTATGATAAATAAGTGCTAGAAACCTGCAAGTGCTCTCTGACTACACCTACAGCCACTAGCCTGTCTGCATTTGAATACTCCTTCTCTGTCCTAATCTCAGTACTCTAAGAGCAAAGCCAGTTCCTGTGTGTTGCCAGAAGGACTTAGAAGAAATTTTCCTTTTGTAAACTCCCTAGCCGCATGCATCTACTGTCAGCTGATCCCCATCAACCAACCACCCAATAAATTCATACTTAAAATGGCATGATAATCACCAATTAAGCCATGATAAGCAATTATTTGTCTATACCTAGGAAACTTTAGGGCTATGTCAATTACATTTGGGTAAAGGTTTCTGACATTGTGCATAAACAGCTATTTGGCATTGGAAGATGGTTTTTTGACATCTATTACACTACCTTCATAAAATGCATCAGCAAAATACCCCCCATAACACCAGAAATAAGCAGAACTGAAGTAATGCTCATACCTGAACCTAAAAATATCCCAAGAAAAACACCAGATTTTTCAAGACTGGCAGAGCTAAAGCTTCTTGCTCCTAAAGTTAAGTAAATTAACTTAAATTGAAAGCCAGACAACCCTGAAAACAATGCAGATGCTCTAGGAAGCATCTGCGGTTGCTCATCCTTTCTTCCTTAGATGATGAAGATCATCAGACACTTGTAGGAAATGAAGCAGAAAAGTTTGCCAGATTTAATAACTCCACAGCACTTAGAAAAATACACCCAAAGGGGGTTGAAAAGTGATCGTACTCACCTTGACACAGAGACAGGTATCTACTTCCTGAACATTGTTTTTTTTGGTTTTACCTGTCTCCCCCCCCCCCCAATTAGGCTACCAGACTTATCACCAGCTACTAAGGGGAAAGGCCTACTGTTACTGTTCATGTTTTAGTTTACATAAAGCCACCATCTCCAGACCTTCTTCATCTTTGCTTCTCAAAGCTACCTCTCCCCTTCTGCCAGATTTCACATTTCTGAACCATACAGAACTGATTCTAAGAGAGCAAAATGCAAGTATGCATAGACATGAATCCAGTCTTCTTTACTATGAAGAAAAATAAGCCTAGTTTCCATTTACTGCCTTGCACCCCAACCCCAAGAAGTAATTATGGACTGCATCTCAGCTCAGGACTGACAGAGCTGAATTTGAGCTAAAGATACTTAAGTTGCATCTGATCAACACTTCTATGGATAACAGCCTCCTCTGTGACTATATAGGTCACTATTTCTGGGCAAGCAGCATATTAATATCTCAGGTGGTGCCTGGAGCCCTGCAGAATACTTGGTAGAGATTCCCTAAACTGAAGAGAGGCTTTTGCTGACCTGGAGTGACATAAATCTAGGCTGACAGTTGCTTGTGATTTTCAGAAGAACAACAGCAGAACCTCTCCCTTTTTTAGATGGACCTAGTATGGTTTCCTCCTGCCTGTGACATTGAGATTTCCAGCTACTTTAACCAGATGTTCTTCCAAAACTCCAAAGATGACAGACACCCCCTAACAAGGCCAGCAAAGCAGCATCCCCCATTGTGCCCAGCCTACCACAGTTTCTTTCATCCAAGCACAAATCCTGGTCCTGTTATTAGATGTACCTGTTAGATCCCTCTTTCCACTGGACTCTATTTCTACTTTATCCTCTAATAAAACTTCACATTCTTTCTTAATTGATTAGGAAATCCTAACCCAAGTCTCCATGAGCTCTGCAAAGGGAATAAAGGCCCACAGAACCAGAACCACAGTCAGAAAGCAAATCAAAGGGGAGAGAGGCACCAGGCAGGCAACAAGCTTCTGTCTGACCGCCAGTGGTTTCATCTTCTGCAAAAATCTCTGCAAGTCTCTCAAAATCTGGCCTGCTTCATTTAATGAGCCACAAAAGCCACTAACCAGAGCTCTGGCTCTCAGAAGCTTCCTGCTCCCAGCCTTGTGCTGATCCTAGCAGGAGAAGCAAACAGCTAGGATCCGCAAGAACCCCTTTACCTTAAGCATTAGAAGGGACATTCTTGCCTGCTCAGTGTTTCCAGCAGCTATACATGCCTTCCAATGCTATTTAACAATTACTCAGGTAGTAAACAAAGAATTTATGATAATCTGTAAATAATGTCATAGCACTTTTCCTCATTAATTTGTATTTAAGGGATACTCAGTGGCCAAAGTGGACCATAGGTACTCACTTGACATTTCTGCAAACAGCTACTGCAGCTACCTCGAGATATTCTGTAAACCCCAGGACCTGCAGGTAGGGGGGAATAATAGAAGAAACCATCTTCCTAACTGCCCAACAACTCTCAAATTTCCTGCCTCAAACTCTGGTTTGAGCATCTGGCGAATGAGATGATGATTGTCAGCTTCCAGATAACCACAGCAACCCTCCTTTAAGTTGTAATAGCACATTCTTCAATCACCACATTCACCACGCGATATTCTACCACCAGCCAGCCACTCATTTTTCTTACTGAAATAAACACTGCTGCAAGTGACAGTCCTGCCACTTGCAAGTTTATGCCTTTTTATAAGGTTTCAACAATTTGTACACTTGGCCACATACAGTGGTACCCTCAGCTCTATTCAACGTATACAGACTGTGCAAAGAGAAAACACTTCCCAGCCAGGGACTTTACAGTTACAGCTGCATTCCCACTTCAAAAATTGCTGAGAGTGTTAACCAGGTTAATGTAGCTGGTTGTAAAAGGCATTCAAGGACCAGGCTAGAAAATGGAGAGGCACTTCTTCCAGAGCATTCGCCAAGAGCAGCGGCAGACCTGATACAGCTGCTCAAAAGCAAACCTCAAATACAAGAGCAACCACAGGTCACATTACAGAGAAGTAAAACATACAGCAACCAGTGGATGTGTCCCCAGCATACATCAGTATAAATGCTGTACCATACCCTCTGGCCGAGAGTACAAAAGCAGTATTTCTCCCCTCCCTCCCACACCAGCTCAAATCTGTGCTGCTGAGTCATGCACCAGCACAGAGATGAAATATTAATGCCTGGCCAAGAATTCGTTTGTAACTCTAGTTTCAAAATCATAGCTTCAATAATGGTAATAGAGGTAGCAGATAAATTTATAAGCAATCTACTATGCACAAGGTATTTAAAGAGAAAAGAGCCCTTACAGTAAATACATCATGATGGCAAGATTTTGGACCTTTATTTTTAAACCTGGAATTAGATGCACAACAGCTGTTAAAAAAGGAGAGTCTTCAATACATTGGGATTTTTCAATAAAATTACAAAGTTCATGTATGTTTCATATACATGTTTATACAATTTATACATTTTTCATTAAGCAACAAGCAGTCCACGTTAAATACTTCAAAAGCAGGTCTAACACTAGGGAGTGAAGAATGCAAGCAAAGCCCAATGTTAATGTATTGTGACGAACTGTATCTCAACTTCACCCATTTGCCAGCTAGAACCAGTTTTATAAATGTAAACACTGTTAGAAACACCAATATTAACAAATGCCTTTCAGCTGGACTCTTGCTAAAGAAATACCTACATCTTGAGAGACTAAACACAATTAACAAGTAATGAATAATGTATTCTAATGCTTCAAAACCAGTTAATATTAAGACTAACTTTACTTCTCCAGTCATTGCATGTATTATGATCACAATTTCACAGTTCCATGACCCAAAGACTGTCAAAAGAATAACACACTCTTCCAGTATGGTTCATCACTAGTTACCTTTCTAGCATCATCATGCATAAATCTGACTGTCTTCTTACTTAAAAGAATTAAACCTGGAAATGAAAATATGCACCTTTGACTGATTATATTCTCCATCAACAATGGAGCATATGCTCCACTTCCCCGCAGATGATTATTAATGTTCACAGTGCCATCCATGTGGTTAAAGCCCACTGCTCTACGTCCACCTAGGTCACTCAGCATTTTGATTCTGTACCTGCTGCAGTTCTAGCCATCCAATGCAGGTGCAAACTTGAGCAACGACACATTACTAAAAGAATAATAGCTTTAAAAAGACTCAAATTAACCTGAATTTCTGGAAGAAAGTCTAGGCAAACAGAGACAGATCAAAGCAGTGTGTTTCTGAAATACTGAAGAGTTCAAGTTAAAAACTGGAATTTAATCTGTGGATGAATAAGATTGAATAACCACTTTTTTCTTTTTTTCAGCTGTATACTTTTCAAACCTCAGATAGCAACACCTCTGCAGAATGCCTGGAAATGATTCACTACCCCACTTCACACCCATGGTAATTAAATCACTGACACC
Organism: Psilopsiagon aurifrons; assembly: GCA_025447955.1. Taxonomy (NCBI): domain Eukaryota; kingdom Metazoa; phylum Chordata; class Aves; order Psittaciformes; family Psittacidae; genus Psilopsiagon; species Psilopsiagon aurifrons. The sequence continues at coordinate 1,827 of JAOEHY010016406.1, read as the reverse complement.
AAATTTCATTCTACATAAGTTTACTGAATAGTCCTTTTCAGTACTATACCCTGAGAAGCAGAAGATTAGTTTCACGCCTAAATTTCAAAGCTACACTTACTAGTTTACAAAACTCTCGACATAGTTCATATATAATGGTTCAGCAATAATATTACAAATAATAAACATCAAATTCTTACAAGTTTCTCAGAGTGCTAAAAGAAAAAAAATTATAGTATGAAACTGGGTATTACAGCACTGACGTGAATATGCAGCACTTAAAGCTATCAAACTACTTGGTCATACCAGAACGTAGAGATAGACTGTAACCTTTTTTTCCAAATGTGAATCTCTTGCACATATTTGCTCCTAGTTCCAACCCCCCTGCCATGAGCAAGACGCCTCATCGTAGATCATGTTGCCCAAGGCTCTGTCCAACCTGGCCTTGAACACTGCCAGGGACAGGGCATTTACCATTCATTGGGCAACCTGTTCCAGCATCTCACCACCCTTACAGTAAAGAACTTCCTTCTTATAGCTAACCTGAACTTCCCATGTTTAGGCTTAAACCCATTACTCCTTGTCCTGTCAAATCAGTCCCTAATGAGGAGTATAAAAGAAAGAAATAAAAGTACAAAAGGAAAAGTAGGGAAAGTTTAGTACAGAATGGAGCTTCTACATTGTTGAAGAGAGGATACCATCACTGATTGGACACCATCACTGACTCCTAATGCGAAAGAAACAAAACCAACAGGAAGGAAACAACAGTCAAGAGAAGTAATTACAGGGAGTTTGCCTCCTCGCCTCAAAACAATTTGAACAGTGTAGCATGATGGGTGCACTGCTGAGTGACATGTTTCATAGTGGAAATATCCAAGACATACGAGTCCTACTGTTAGAGACATTCTAATACATTTCCTATGGCATATATCACAGAAATTAAGAATGTCAAAGGAATGATTTCCTCTCCTGCCTAACCAAAGCTGCAGGAACAAGACACCTATTTGAGATAAAGCTAGCAACTACTGACTCAGAGCTGCATGAGAAGGTCCACTTACTTCAGATATAACTGATTAGCTGCTCCTCAAGAACAGTAATTTACAATTACCACACCACTCACAGTTACTTGTAAAGCAGTGTAAATCACTACAGCAGCAATGCCTGTCCCATCTGGCATGAAAATTTTATTTAAGCCAACCAGAGAGGTATCCTGGTATACTCCATCAGAAATAATGATAATAAGAAGCAGAGAAATTTGCCTGTAACTCAGCAGTTTACTTAATGCACATTATGTTAAAATTCCTAAATTTACTGTCTTAGCTATATGAGCTTGTCCTAAGTTCAGCTGTAACAGCTATTTTTCTCCTTCTTTGTAGCCAGTGCAGTGCTGTGTTTTTTACTTTAGTCTCAGAACAGTGCTGATAGCACACTGACGTTTTTAGTTGTTGCTAAGTAATGCTTATGCCGATCAAGGCCTTTTCAGTCCTTCATGCTCTGCCGGTGAGGAGGGCCACAAGAAGGTGGGAGGAAGCAGAGACGAGACAGGACTCCTAACCCAAAATAGCCAGAGAGGTATTCCATATGACAGCATATTGTGCCCAGTATATAAACTAGGGAGAGTTCCTGGAAGGCCCAGATCGCTGCTTGGGTCAGGCTGGGTATCAATCAGCTGGCGGTGAGCAACTGTATTGTGCATCACTTGTGCTTGTTGTCTTGGTTTTTCTTTTTCCTTTTCCCGTTTAGTTCTCTCTCCTTGTATCATGGTTTAAGCCCAGTGTCATGGGTTCAGCAGTAGCAGTCATTTTTCTCCTTCTTAGTAGTTGGTGCAGCACTGTGTTTTTGACTTGT
>JAOEHY010016403.1:0-22261 GCA_025447955.1 Psilopsiagon aurifrons | reverse complement strand
AGGCTCTGTCCAACCTGGCCTTGAACACCGCCAGGGATGGAGCATTCACAGCTTCCCTGGGCAACCCGTTCCAGTGCTGCACCACCCAAACAGTAAAGAATTTCTTCCTTATATCCAATCTAAATTTCCCCTGTTTCAGTTTGAACCATGCAACAACACACTTAAGTAGAGCTGTTTCCTCTGATCTTTTACATCTGACAAACACTTAACATGCACATGTTTTACCATATTGTTTTTGGTGCTTTCCACACTCTAACAGCATTATACATTATCTTGTTTCAAGAGCTAAAGAGAATGTGTGCAATCCATTTTTAGCCTCATTAAATTCTGTCCTTTGGACAACCATTCCATGGGTGAGCTCTGCTTAGCCTTGGGCCCAGCAGGCAGCACCAAATGAAAACAGATTGCTGCAGCAAAGTTATATGACCCATCCCCTACTATTGCTTAACCATGTCTAGCCTCCCTCACTGCTGTTTCAAGTGCCTGGCAGGCCACCCTTTCCATAGCTTTTGATATGCACTGCTGTTTTTCATCAATGAAATAGCATCTATGGACAGCGAGGAGGGACCTACAAAGTGGGGCTGCTTTATGCTTGTCCACCAGTAGAACAAGGACACATGAAGAAAGAACTTCACTTGGTGAGCTTCTACTGTAGTAACATAAAGCAACACTTCATTTACAGTGCATAGATACCAAAAGACCTCAGTAGACCACTGCTTTCAGTAATTTCTTGTGGCTATGATATCACCAGACTAAACATGTTTCTGACAACATCCATCCCGGCTGAACATAGCTCTTAATGAAACTACTAGGAGGAAAAATACCTCTTTACATCCTACTACCTCTGCCCTGGAAGTATTCCTCTGCCTGCAGTTTCATTTTGGGAGATCTCTTTGCAGGTAGTAGCTGCTGACACAAAACATTTGGATGCAGCTAGAACCTATTAGGATAGTGATTGGTCAGATCTGTGGTACCCTAACACAAAGGCAGACTTTCTCTAGGAGGGGTAGGGGATGGCAAGTCCATTCCACAGCATTTCTCCAGGTTATTCGAGGCTTTTAATGCAGAAAACATGTATGTTTCTTAATAAAGAAGAAACAACAGTTCATTGCCATTTGTGACCTCATTAAACACCATTTTGTGATTCTGACTAAACAACAGCAGATCCCAGGTGGAAAAACAAAGGTCACTCAGCCAAATCCAGTGACACATACATCGCTGAATCACAGCGCTTCAATACTTCTGATCCTCCTTCCCCTAAGTATCAAACCCAGAGTGAAGACCACACCAGTAATTCCAACATTCAGGTTTTGCCATTAATGGTTAGCAAAATCACCATGCAAAATAGAGCTGTGAAGTGTGATTATGTTATTCAACAGCTTCACTGCCCCTCGTGATGGACTCTTACAGGAGCCAGGCCTAGGTGCAATTGGATGCAACTAGGTGCAACTACCTGACAAAGGCTCAGATCATTTTTAGTGTGAACCTGATATCTCCTTTGCACCACTACAGCTGGAGACAGCTAGATGGAAGGCTTTATAACTAAACAGTCTTGCACTGGATTAAGACAAAGAGGTATCATCCTTAGTTGAACTTTCAGATCTCTTTACAGAGCTAAAAAGCAGCTTAGAACTTCCCAAGACACCCACCCACATAGCCCCAGATTTGGCCATGTGTCTTCACAAGTCCCAGTTAGATATTACCTTGCTTGGGGGTTTTTTGTTACCCTTTTGCCCCTTGTTCAGCATGTTTGAGCTGACCCTGTGAGGGAGCAGAAACAGTGTGGCTGGGAGAGCTGTACACCACAGCCTGCAAAACAGGAATGGGAGGGCAAGAAAAGGAGCCATTGGGACGGATGCATCCGCTTGGGTTTTTTTAACCTCACTGCACATGAATAACACTTGTCATTGGGACACCCCGATATTCCCTGTCCAGTCCCCAGCATGACCTGGGCACACTCTTCTAACAGCTTCTTTCTGTACCTCCTTCACCCTTTCACCCCCCACATTACAGCTCTGCGACCATGAATCCAACCAGGAGAAGGTTCCCTTGAGTCACCTCTACACTGATGCTGCGAAAGGACTGCTCTGCATGCCAGCAGAGATATTTCTGCAAGGACAAGGATTAGAATATGCACTGAGCCATCCCAAGGAACAACTCTCTAAGCAATAAACCCCAGAGAAAGGGCAAAAGAGGAGAAAAACCACACTAAGAACACCAGACCAAATCTCAGCTTTGCTGTTGAGCTATCTCCTGGCTGCCTTCTGAAGCCAAGCTCCAAGGAGGAAATGCACTTGGACTTAATACACACATGCAGCCAGCATAGATTGAGGCTGGGAAGGATTCCTGCACATCCCTTCTCTCAAATACCACCCCCCCCAGTATGATCTAACTGTGATCTGCAGCTGTCAGAGTCATCTCTCCCTGTGCTTGGTAACATGAGGCTCCGCAAGCAGGCTCGCCTTGCCTGCCTAAGGCAGCACTTGCTCAGCAAACCCAAGTATGTTTATACGGCAACTTGGTACTTGCCTTGCTGCCCTTGCTCTTTGCCAGGTGTTTTTCCTTTTATACCCACAGGAGACACAGAGCCATGTTCTAATATAGAAATAGATGTTCATGTCCATCTGTTTAGTGATAAACAGGTGGGAAAAATCTATTCGCTTACTGCCTCATTTGAGTGATTTAGTTAGCTATTTTTAGACCTGTTAGACCTACAGTCTCAAAGCAGCAACACCAGGGACTGGCTGTTGTGATATAATGAAGCTATATTCACAGACTGATTTTTCCAGAGGGGGATAAAAAGAGGATATGCAGTTATAAGGGCACCCAGCACCAGCCAGCCTCTCACCAGTTTGAAAACAGTGTCAGTATTGTCTTCCATGATGTTACCATGTGGACGAGTTGGCAATACAGCATCCAGGTAGACCAGACCCCCCCCCCCAGGGCTGCAGGTCAGAATCATGCGTAAGCATCCTGATAGCATTGCTTAGAACAGGGTATTTTTGTATTATCTATGGGAATGCATATACACACATGTAAGAGATTATGGTTTTATCTTCTGAGATAAAAAAAGGACACATGTGATACTGCTTTTGTAGCCCCAGCTTCAGGGGAGACCAGAAGTAAACAAACTGCACAGCCCCATAAGCAGGGCACACAATGCAGAAGGGAATGAGAAGCTGGTACCAATAAAAGACAAGGGGTTACAGCCCCAGATATGTCCACTTCTTACCCCACAGGAAACCTGAGAGATGCTGGGTATGGAGCCCAAACCAACCCTGATCCCACTGAGGTCAGGCTGCTGAGGGTTTCCCCCAGTCAAAATTCACCTTAAGAAAACCAAACCATAATGTCATTCACAATGCAAAACCTCCTTTTCTCAGGGGACTGCTTCCACTTCCTGAGGACACACCACAAGGAGGGGACCTAACACAGCACAGCCAGATAAGAGGCGGCTCAAGAGATGGACCACAAAGCAAAAGCTCCTCAACAGCCACACATCAGTCACGGTGCCCAAGAGGGTTTTGCTCTGATAAGACTGTTCCTTCTGGTTCCTGGGCCCTGTCTCCCACTGAAAATTGCTCAGCCCCAACCCCGATGTGGCTGCCATGGGTTTCATATCCCCCTTGGGATGCAGACACAGCTGAGCAGGCACTTTCACTGTTCCTAGCATCCTCCTGCTACCCTGTTGCAATAAGCAGAGCTGACTGCCTACTTCAGCCAAATAAGCAAGCATAAATGCCAGTAAAAGAACACATTGCATACATCCCTCATCTGGAAGTTATTTTTGTTTGTATTTATGCTCGCACATGTTGTCAGGGTGATGTCTGGGCCCAAGCCCACGTGTGGAAAAATCTGGACTGGGCCCTGTACTAGGAAACTCTCTAGCTCAGAGGCTAAACAGTGCTTGCTCCTCCTTGCCTCCCAAAACACAGCCTGTGTGCTTGCCTTTACAGTTCAAAGCACAGCCTCTTTAATGCAGAGAAGAGGAAAATAAAGAATGGACAAGAGGTCCTTTTTTGCACTAGGACATTGGAGCAGGAGTCCCTCTCTTCTGTGCCAGGAGAAGAAGAGCAGCAGGTCCGGAAAGAAGCACAATTCCTTGAGTCGTGCTTTGCAGCACAGCCCAGGCAGAGCCATTTGAACTGAGCTAGGAACCTATACTACATCACCCTGAGCAAGACCAAACACAACCAGGATCCTAAGCTCAGGAACCTCAACTTCCTCTCACCAAGCACAATTCATCACCATTCAAGGCTTAAACACCATCAGCCTCAATATTCTTTCACCTCTGAATGGACCTTCTTTCCTCAATAAAAACACCCAAAAACCCCAACCAAACCAAAGGTTCAACCATGTCAGTCACAGCCTCCCCAGCACAGTACCTGCAGCCTCATTCCTCAAAGCATCTCACTCCACACACCAGCCATTCCTTTCTGCAGTCTCCCTCCTTTATCACTCCCTTGAAACATCTGCATCCAAACCCCTTCCTGGTCACTCATGAGCACCCAATCACCATCCCATCCATCCACTTGAGCTCCTCCCCTTGTAGGAGCCTGAAGATACCCTCAGCTGAGACCTCTGATTAGCCCCAAACCCAGTTGAGTCTCCCCAGAGAAGCTGCAGCTGCCCCATTCCTGGCAGTGCCCAAGGCCAGGTTGGATGGGGCTTGGAGCACCCTGCTCTAATGGAAGGTGGCCCTGGCTGTGGCAGGGGTTGGAGCTGGATGGTCTTTAAGGTCCCTTCCAACACAAACCAGTTTGGAATTCCATTCTATTATATTGCAGCACTAATCAGATATATTCTGTTGTGCTGCCTCCACGTGAAGGCCCTGAAGACTTTAATAGAGTCCTCAGTTCTCTTCAGTGTTGCACTTCTCTTGAACACAAAAGGCTTTGAGATGTTCTGCATGGGTGTAGTCTGTGCGTTGTGCCAGACAAGGGGGAGAGCAAATGGGTTTTATCACATGGTGGCATTCAGAGGATGAAGACATGGGATGCTTAGGTGGATACTTTCCAAAAACAACAAGGGAATGGCGGGCAGTGTCCCATGAATGTATCTACAAACATGACAGGAGTCTGTTCCAGTGAGGTGCTCGTGCTTCGGTCCTAGAAATCCCATTTGTGGGGTTGCTGAAAAGTCAAATTTAGAGAGAACCATTGAGGTTTGACCAAACCCATGTAATTCTTGACATTTGCATTTGACAAAAACAAAAAAGGCATAAAAATCTTTTACAAAACCTGAAAAAAATCTGAAATTCGAATTTACAGATAAAATTTGACAGGTGGAAAGAAAATGATGAAGAAGGAGCATCACTTCAAGACACCCAACACTGGCAGGTCCAAGCATCGCACAGCCACAGTGAGGGACCAGTCCAGCAGCTCTGGGAACTAAACCAGCACAACCAGCATCCCCAGTACATGTGGGTTACATATTCCTACTTAGTCACAGTAAGGCAGGTAGAAACCTTCCTCTGGCTTGTGACTAAGTTTTTTGTTGATCCAATAAACTGCCTTGAAAGTAATAATTAGGACTTATCACACCAAAGATAGTTTATTAAATCCCACACAAACTGTCTAGTTGCAGAAGTTGAATGAAAGATCAGAATAAACAGCAGAGATTACACTGGACTGAATCTTCTGTACTAACTTTCCAAAGGGGCACTCTTTTGCAATCCAAAATGTTTGTGTTAATAGATAACAGGTACTGCATCAGTAGACAGTCGTATTCTTTAAACTGAATGTGTTTGAGAAGAGTAAGCAGAAAGTATCAAAGTTAAGGGAGGAAAGATTGTAGGTAGATGCACTGTAGGTACATGTACAATAGGAAGGTTCTGCCAGGTGCAAGCTGGATTTTAGTGCAAGGAAACCTCTGCTAACCAGCCTCCCTGTAATCACATCATAGGGTGAAGTCCTGAGCAGTGTGGAAGTGCTTAATGGGGTGATAAGGTCAGAAAAAGCACTAAATCAATACGTGAACTTCTTGCTGCTTACTGTGGGAGCCAACACAGACCCCACAGATGATGAAGACCATGAACCCACATGCACATATCACTGAGAACCATTGCAAGGACTGAAAAGCTCACAGGCAGACATAGCCAAATTGTTCCCCAACTGCTCCCTTGGTCCTGCAGCAGCTGCAAGAGCCACAGCACATCTGCACCAACATTACCCATGTTACATTAGCAAAATGAACATGTTTATCATGCCTTGTGCTTGACCTCATGCAGGTCTTAAGCCTATCCAGGGGGCTAAGAAGTATTCCCAGTTCTCCCCAGTGTGCTGCAATTGACTGCATCTATACATTAGTGTGTACACATCTCAAAATCACATCAAATGATTAAGCTGTGATTAACACCTGGGTCAAAGAAGGAACTGGTACATCTGTGTTTGCTTTACAGCTCTGCCACAAGCTCCCCAAGACCTACTGGTTAAATCATTTAAATCCTTTTCCTGACTTTGCACAGTGAAGGTGACAACTACTCTTCATAGGGCTGAAATGCCCAGTTCCCCTCTGGGGAGCACATTCTGCTCCTCAGCTGGAAGATGCAAAACAAGTGCCAGATATTGTTATTAATTTGGCACAGCTAATTGGTTTCACTGAGGCTGGAATGAAAGTGCAGCAGCAGAGCAAGGAGGATGACTCCAGCCCTCCCTGGATCCACGGTCTTGCCCCACCAGAGATCTGTCACAGGGTATCAGGTAACTTGCATGAAGTCATCAGGACCAATACTAATTTGCTAACCAGTCCTTTAGGCATGACACAGATTGATTCTCATTAAACCTTGATGAGTGTCACTGATCTCACGCACAAGCCTGGGTTATCTACAAGGCAGAGCCAGTGGTGCCAAATGAGGGGTAAGCACTCAGGGAGCCAGGCAGTGCTTGAGAAGGGTTGTGCTGAGTTTCAGTGCTAAAGAAAATCCATGCTTTCTTGAAGGCAAATGTGTTACTGATGTTTGTGTTTTTATCAGTTGTTGGAATACCCTGTGAGGAGACTAAAGGTCCAGGGTGGCAGGTAAATGAACACCCTTCAGTTGTGCCATTAATTCCTGGGGAGCAAGAGGGACAGTTTGCCAGCAAACCTGTCAGCTGTAACTAACTCAGTTTTCAGAGAGGACAGATTGCTCATCACCCCATGCTCCCCTCCAAGCCTAATCTGATCTTCCCCAGGAGCGTTTGCCCCTTCCAGAAGGGGCGAGCCCCTACCAGAGACCATTTCCACACCAGATGACACAAAGAGGTCTCATTTAGAGCAAGGGGCTCCCCAGGTCATCCCCGCCCCAGGAGATCCACATCTCAGCTCCGTGGTGCCACAGTGTCCCGATCAGACCCAGCGGAGCCAAGGTCCAGCGCAGGCACCGGTCCATGGGACCGCTTGCAATGGCTGCTGCCGTCAGCACAGCCCGTGTGTTCTTCCAACTGCTCTGACAACGACATTTCCAAGCCCCTTGCCCTCCCCAATGCATTATCTGCCACCAGGGACAGCCAGGCTGAGTGAACCGAGCTCCAGCCAGCCCTCTAAGGTCCAGGACATGTTGTCCATGGAAAAACAACACTGTCCGGAGAAACAAAAAGTGAGAGACTACCTGGCTGCCGTTTATAGACTTCTCAGAAAAAGTCTACAGTCAACAGCCAAACTCGAACGTTCACGTCACTCCTTCACTTATGGAAGGCAAGTTTACTAAATGCCTGGATGCTTTTCAGTCCAATATCCCAATCCCTGTATTAGCAACCATAACGTTGGAATAACTAGCAGGGCTTAAGCTGGTGCCCACTGGACTCAACAGGAGAAGCAGATGCCAAAGGCTTTTTTAGATACAGAACAGTATTTCTTTGTACCTTTCATTTTGTGGGTTGCTGGACTCCACCCTCCATCACATGCAAAACAATTCCTGGATAGATGTTTCCACTGAAGATCTCAGAGGGTTCTGTAATTAGTGAGGTTCCCGGTATCTGGGTCATATGGATAAATAATATTTCTTCTTTGGGAAGTGTTAAGAGTCACTTGAGGCCACTCCAAAAATCAACTGTAGGGTCAGGAGAAAAGCAGTACCCTTACACAAGGAAGGGGACCTAAAGGACTGACAGCCCCTTCTCTTTATGATTGCCAACCGTCCAAGGCTCAGTCCTCTGACTGTCATTCACTAACCCCTTGCCATGAACCTGCTGTTGCCCCAGAATGCAGTACACTGGCTGCTCCTATGCTGGCTGCTCGCTCAGACCACCACCTCCCGCACAAAGAGCCTGTCCAAAGACAGAACAGTGCCTGTTACACCATAACTTGCTTCAGTTTCTGGTTCCCCTCCTCTGCTCCCCTCCAGAAAACTATAGGCCACATTCACGTCAGTTTACTCTCCCTCTCAGGAGGGTTATGAATCCGACATGGGCAGGGAATGAGTTACCAGCTCTGCAGCAGTGAGAGCAAGAGGAGAGCTGGGTTCTCCAGCAGTTACTTGTCCTTCATGTACTTCACTCCCATTTTACCTAATGCCTCAGCTTGATGCACTCAGCAGAGATGCAAACTCTGCCCTCTTCTCTTGGTGGCCAGTGCCTTGTCAGATGTTGCTCTACACTGCAGGACACTTGAATAGCGAGCTGGGGCTCAGTGCGATGCTGGCCAAGGCACACACACGCCGTAGGGCAGGATGGATGTGCTGGTGAAAGCTTTCTGTAACAGACTTCTTCAAAGAAGTATGAGGTTCATCCAGTCTTAGCCCTAAAGATCAAGTACTTGCATGGGCTTTGTGTCAGCCTAACCACAGAGCCATTAGAAAAGTGGTACACAGGTAGGGAACGCATCAAGAGATGATGTGCTCCAGCTCAGCCCAGTAAAACGCTGAGCAGTGAGGAGCTACAAGGCTCTTGATACAGGATCATTTAACCAGAAGTCATTAAATCCCACCCCTCTAGCTGTATGCAAACACACTCAATATGTTAGGCTAGAAGATTCCTCACACTGTGTTAAGGCTAGAAGATTCTTACAATATCTATTTGTCACACACAACACACCCTAACCCCCCACCCCCAAAGAAAGCAATAAATTAAAACCTGTGAGATAAGAGATTAAAAGCCATAAACCCACAAATGTCCCAGAAGAGACAAGCAAGGGAATCTGAGGACCTGCCAGGATCCGTAGCCCTGCCTTAATCCTTTCCCTGGATAAACCATGGTGGTCACTGTCCTTGACTTGTGCCAAAGTCAGTAGGAGCTGAGCACAACTCATTCTTTTAAAAGCAATGTCTCTGAATAACAACCAAGCAAAGCACAACAGTTGCTGAACTCAGTGAATAACGGGTTTCATAGGTGCTGTCAAAAGGGGAGAAGGAAAATCCCAGCTGGCTCCAAACAGCTTTCTCTGTGTGTTGGCAGGTCCTTGGTATTTCTCCCAGACGGGGAGGGCAAGTCCCAGCCAAAAGCCCGTGGTACAGCACATCCAGGCTTACATAAACCGAGGGGCCTGGGTAATCATTAACGCTGGCTTATTGCCACTGGCTTTGTGCTGGAGTCAGCTGGTTGGTTGGATTATATGTTTAGTGGCCATTTAGACAAGGAGAGGCTCCCAGTGCAAGGGTTTAAGTGGAAACAACCCCTCAGGGAGAGGGGACTGTTGAAACATTGCAGGGTCTAAACCCAATCACACTACCCTGCTCGATGCTCCCTCCCAAATGCCAAAGGGGCTTCCCTCTCCATAACAGACGTCAGGGGATCAGGACCCTTCTTAGGGAGTTTTACCTCAGCAACTCCCAGGTGGAACGCACCAGCAAGCAAAATCTCCTTCCTCTCTCCTTGGCATCCTTTCCAACCGTAGACGTTATCAGTGCAGCCTAACTTTATCTTATGCCCCGTCTTTGCCTTTCTTTGCTTATCTGATGCCTCACTTACATGTCCTGCTACGCTTTGCCTTCTGTAACCCACTGCGTGTTATTGACATGTGCTCTGTGCCACTGTCTGGGGCAAAGGAGATTTGGGATTTCTTGGTTCTGTTCCCAATTTCCCTCTGTGTTGCTCTGTGGTCTCAGACACATCGCTCCACTGCTCTGTTTAGCCATGGGTCACAGAAGTCAAGGCACCCTACAGAAATGTCACTTTGCTCTTATTCCTTATGCTTAGTCCTTACCTTGAGTACAACCTTCCCAGCTGATGGCTCCTCACCTCTCAATACCATTTCTTCACCACAGCTCTGATGAAGAGACTATAAACAGCCAGAAATACCCTGTGAAACCTTTTAGAAACATACAGAGACTTTGCAAGTGTTAAGAACCAGATCATTATCATTGTTTGAAGCCTCTAACACTACGCACATGTCCATGCTGTGATTCACAGCTCAGAAACCCAATTATAGACGTTTTAAGTCAATGGGACTTAGGTGTATGTAGAACGATGCCGCGCTGTGCTTTGCCATGCAGAATTGCTGAAGCGGAGTCATAATAAACTTATTTACAGTTGTGGCATCAAAGCTCTCCAATAGATATTTATCTTCAGGTGGGTGAAGAGTAATGAGGCTAAAGGCAAGGCCACATTTTCTCATGAATCAGCAAGGCCCAGGCAGGATAATTCCACACAAAACAAACATCAAAATCTCTTGGGGAAATTCCTACTTTCTTTTTGTGACAAACCTCTGAAAACATCATTAATTCTCATGCAGAACTAACTGTTCTTTCACAGCAAACACAGCCCTACTCTTACGTGCAAAAGTGTTGCAACTTTCCCGTAGACATATTTCCCTACAGGTAATAACCAGAAAAACCCACACAATCCATGCTCAGAAACCACACTTAAAACAGGAAAAAGAAAAGAGAGATTAAGTAAGTGTTTCATGGAAAATATTCCAGGCTAAAACCTAGCTTAGATGTCAGATTTCTGTTCCAACAGCAGGTATTTTACATCACTCCACTCCAGCTTTAAGTATCATCTCTTGCAGAAAAAGAGCAACTGTGTCTCGCGGGGTGGATTGCCCATTGTCACAGCAATATCAGAACTCCAGGTGAGAAGGGCAGGAGACCAAGATGCTGGTTCGAATAAAGCAGCTGGTTTAATGCATGACATTAATAGGGTGAGAACAGAAGGGAATCACAGATCCTCTTGGTGCAGGCCTGCTAGTATAAACACGTACATGACTTAGGACTCTTAGAGTAGCCCTTAGGACTCTGGTTTTCAGGCTACGTCTGAGGAGGTAACAACAACCTGGGGTGAACAGGACTCAGTCTTCCTCATCCCTTGGTCCTCTTGACAGTCTTATAGGGATTTTCTAGGCAAAACAGTCAGGGTCTGAGAGCCCTGGCTCATCAGCTGGAGGGTTTGGTGGCTGTTCTTCAGGGAGAGACTGTAATCCCCAAGTGCCCGTTAGTTTCAGAGTGATTCTTGCTGGGAGAAGATCTGGACCCTCTGCACCATTGCTCCCATGGAGACTCAGAAGTTATTTTAACACAGGTAGTACTGCTGCTTTCTTCTTCCAGTGGAACCAAAAGCACAGATGTCCTAGCTTGCAGGTCACAAGAGCCTCGTGTGCATGCCCCTCTTGTTTCGAAAGGGAAGCAATGGCTGTTGCAGAACAGGGCATCTTCTCCTCAGACCTGAGGCATGCTTTGGACCACAGATCCTTCACATCACTCTTTCAGACATGGGATTTATGGAAGGCCCAACTGAAGCGCCTTGGCACCAAGACCTCTTGCCATGCTGAGCCTTTCTTTCATCATCTAATCCCGTGACTACTGGTCTTACTGCTTGCTCCTTCCATCCAAGGATCACACAAACGTATATTAAGTCCCACAGCATCCCTATGATGCGCTATTATTGCTGTTTTACAAGAAAGGGAACTGCAGCACATGGCAATCGAGTCCTCTGTCCCGGGTCACACAATGAGTCACCGTCACAGTCTGAAGCAGACTCTGAAGCCCTTCCTCCTTCACACTAACCACTAGAGCTTGAATTGCCCCAAAACCTGCTCGCTCTAATTTACTAACCACAGTTCTGCTGCAGCCCTGTTCCATAGCAGTCAGAAACCACAGGAGGCATTTGGGTCCCAGTGCTGCTGCCAGGCGAGGCACGAGGTCTGTGGTGAAGGGAGAGCTGGAGCATCTCTCACGCCCCAGGAACCTTCTGAGACGAGGAAACGGAAGGCAACTCCAGATCTGTTCCATCCTCTCCCTGTTACCCAGCACCTGAAAGGTTACATCCAGGTGAAACAGAATTTCAAGCGCCATTACCCTGATTATAAAGGAAATTAATGAATAATAATTTCAAAAAGGGATTTAAAATTTCCATTTTCATTTTATTGTCAAAGTAAATATATTTCTTATGAAGAACAAAAGAAAATATACAGAATTGTAACTTATGTACACTGGCTTTATAGGTATTTTTCGTTTCCAATTTACACAAATTTGATACGTTATTAAAAGATATTTTATATAGATATAGCATCTATGTACAGTTTTATTTACATACATTCATAGGATGTGATATAAACCAGTCAATAGATGATAGTTCATTTATATTAATTTCTAGAGGACAAAAGGAATGCATTCGCCTTAGCTAGACCTGCTGTTCTGGCACAGCGCGGGCTCCTGCTCTGCCTAGCACTACAATCTCAGCTTCCCATTTCCCATTTTGCCAACAAAAGATAAACAGATGCCGCCTGCGAATGGAAAGGAAATGCAACATCCATTATGAAATTGTTACTAATCACTGAATTCTGTTTTCTCCTAAAGCTTCTTACAATCGCCAGGGTTCAAAAGGAAAGAAACAACAGAACCAAAACGAGAGGAAACACAAACACAACCATTGCCTGCTACCATCTGATTATCTGTTTTAATTCCCTTCTTAGCCAGCAACCACGCCGATTTGTTTCTTCTGGCTACTGTTCTCACCCATTCGCCCGCCCCAGCTGCACGGAGCTCTGACATGGCTGTCGGCAAGGAGAAGATCACCCTTGGACCCAGGTCTCAGGGTGCTGGCCCACCACACCACGATGCCTCCCACCCTCCCCTGGGTACAGGTCCATCCTACAAGACCCTGCTGGCCAGCAGACAGAGACTTTAGCTCCAACCAGCGAGGCGATGGCTCGCAGTGGATGCTCGGGATGCCTCGTGCTCACCAGGACCACCAGGCACCTCCAAGCTGGTGCTCTGGTTTCTCCCCCAAGACCACGCAAGAGGAAGGAGGCAGAGACAGGAATAGAGCTCAGCCACTCTCACAAACATCTTCCTGCTGCTTTAGTGCTAGACAACAGCTCGTCTGCTAAAGACAGTGGATGCTGCAGACCAGAGTCAAAGGAAAGCAGTATTTCCTTCAACACATGAGCATCCTCCACCCCACAGAGGAAAAGGACAGGAGAAGCATGCACACAGTATGCACTTAGCCATGCCAAAAGGCTCCACTCCAAGCCATTTCATCCAACCTGAGCTTCCAGGTTTGCTTGGGATATTCCTTTGCTTAAATACATATATATATATATATATATGTATGTATGAATATATATACATAAATATTTATATATAGCCCTAGCCAAGGAAAAGGCAGATGTGAGCTGGAGAAATCAGAGAGGCAGAGAGGCGCATTCCAGCACTCTCCATGCCTTGCCTCCCCCCGTCCCCAACTCCCACTGTCCCTCCTCCTATAGCCAGCCCCCTACAAATCCTTGGCTCAGGCGACCCAAAAACAAAGGAGTTGTTTTCATTTCCAAAGGAATTTGCTGTTTCCAAACTGGACAAATAGAGCAGCTTAATAAAAACTCACAATGCATGGCCTGTACATGAGCAAAGCCCTCAGGAATGCCAGGGCTATAATTAACTAGCAGCAAGCAACTCTTACATTTTCCTGTGCAGCAGAAAACAGCTAAAAATAAAACACTATAATTTCCAAAAGAAGCAGCAGCAAAGGAGGGAAAGATAGCAGGAAATAAGGAAAATAACATCCTTAAACAAGAAGACATAATAGGAAGAAGCATCTCCCTCCCCTGACCCAAAAAGAACTTCATTCTCAAATCATCTTTAAAGGACATGGGACACTCGGACACGGTGGTATCAAGTAACAGCATTGACTGTTCTGTGGAGACAAATAAATTATCACTAGAAATGTAGTGAGCAAAGTGCTGTCGTCGGCTGCTCTGGGATGTGCTGGGTGGGAAGGGGAGAGCGGGCCCGGTCAGTTCACGGAGCGGATGGAGCGGTTGCTTCGTGGGAACCGATGCACCTTGACATGTTTGGACAAGTGGTCGCTTCGAGCAAACTTCTTCTCGCAGACAGGACACTGATAGGGCTTCACCCCCGAGTGGGAGCGCCTGTGCCGGGACAGCTCGTCTGACCTGGAGAACCTGCGGGAGAAAAGACGCCCGGTCAGGGAAATGGGGTTTACACTGCTCAGCATCGCACAGTATAGAAAGAGTCCCCTGAGGCCATGGGGACACTCTATTTGTGGCAAAGCCTGAGCATGCAAACTGCAAGGGACACACAACAGTCTGGTCCCAGCAGCAGCAGCGATGGAAGGAAACACAACTATCAACCTCATCACATCAAACTGGGCTCAGAGCAGTGCATTTGTACCAACCTTGTCCTAAACCCAATAGCATGGGTACAGCTCAACAAAACCAGCACTGCTCTTGATCCCTCTCCCAGTCCCTTTCAAAGCCTCTTCCACAACCTCTCCCCTGCAAATCCAAGCAAGGACACTTCTCAAGTAAAGATAACACCCAACATCCTGCATGTGAGATCTGCTCCAAGCTGCCACAAACACAAGAACAAGAGACACCCAGTAATTGCACCTAGTTTGAGATGGACCCCCAGATAACAGCCAAACAGAGCTCCTCAGAATCTACCTGGTTTATCAGATCCAGCAGAAACTTTGGCTTTTGTACCTACTCCCAGGCTAATAAAGAGCTGTTAACATCTCAGTACCAGAGATGCTCAACATCATAATGACCATTAGCATAGCCACTTCACGGGTAAATTGAATTCAAGATTGAGCATTTCATTACCAACAATGCCTCCCACAGTCATTTCAATTTGAGATGGTTTGCACCTTCCACCTCCACAGAAAACCCCCCAAATAGCCACCCTCAGTCCTGAACTCAAATGAGTTAATCCTTCACTCTTAATAGCTGGGCACTTGGGCACTGGGAGCCAGAGGGTTAACTGATAATGTCACACTAAAACAGCCCTGTCCAGATGGGTACAAAAGATTCGCTGCCTGACAAAGGGCAATGAAGTGTTTTGTTGCCAGAGCAGGGACAAAGAGGGTCACAGAAAGAGGGCTTGCAAGAAACGGGATCAGCTGTTTATTTACAATAAATAAATGAAGTCATGGGCACTCGCTGAATAAATGGGGGGAAGAACATGCAGAAAACTGGGCCTTTCTGGAGCAAAATATCACATCACCAACAGAGCGAACACACTTCTCATGAAAAGGGGAAAACAGGGCCGCTGGGCTCCTACGAATGAGTCCTTCCTGCAAGAAAAAGAAGTTTCTACATAAAGGCTGCAATGAGCTCTCATCTCCCAGTTGAGAGACAGAGCACAGGCACTCGGAAAGCTGGGAGTGTTTTCCTGGGTTCCTGCAGCTCTTCAGCTCAGTGATGCAACCCAGAGAGTGTTCAGTCAGCACAAAGCAGATGGAGATACTCGCTGGGGGTAAGATATGGTGTGGACACATCACTCCCAGGAGGATTTGTAAGGGAGATGCCTTCACCCATTCTCTTGCCTTTCTCCCTTTCCTTGCTTTAGTATCTCCATGGCGAAAGAGTGAAACTCACCATTAAGAGCAACAGGCAAATGCCCTAATGGAGCCACCAACCTGTCCCTTGTCTGGGACATAAAGACTAGGACAGAGGTTTCTCTTCACCCCTAGTAATTGCACATTTGCTTCCTCTGGTACCCATGCTCCTTCCACCCATGGCTTTCCAAAACCAAAATCTGGGCATGGAAGCAGCAAGGCCAGGTCGTTAGCAGTGAACTAGTCCCAGTGCTACATCCTTGGAGGACTGCTGTTGTAGAGCTATGGATATGTAGGACTCAGCATCTTTCTGGAGAGGGCAGCATGTTGCCTACATGGACTGCCTCAGTGGGACTCAGTCCTGTGGCCAGTGGTGGGAGCCACATCCAGGGAAAAGGGAATAGAGAAGGAAAAGCACCTTCACTCTTGTCACCTGAAGGTGTGAAAACAGATGTGGCTGTGCTGCCTTGTCCCACGTCCATGGCCATCAAAGTCACCACGTGCCACAGAAGTGCAGCGGCACATGGCTAATCCCACAGGAGAGCTCCACAAGCGCATTTCAGTGGGAACTGCATGGATGGTGGGGGAGCAAGAGGCGCATGTCAGGAATGAGCTCGGATGAGTTCATCCGATAAAAATACACTGTGCCTCATAACGATGTCCTTAGCTGAAGAGGCAGGAATGTTGCAATGCTGTTCCCCAGCAGTCACGGAAAGATCAGCTTACGGAGCCCACAGAAATAAACCTCAAGCTGTTGGTGTGTTTACACAAAAACAACGCAAAGGTTAGGACAAGGAAGCAGGGAGGATCTGGTGGCCTCGCTCTGCAGTAAAAGGGTATCTGCAGCACCTTCTGGCACTGACATCACCCCAAGAAAACTGCAAATAATCCTCAGTGGCATGTCAAATTCAAACAAAACCCATGTAAGAGCAAGGAACATTTCACTACCCCGGGTCACTGGCACTTCCAGGAGGATTCTTCCTTCTAATGGAAGGTGGAGGGATCTGGGCAATTCCGCAGCAACTAGAAGACTCTCCTTCATCCTTCTATATGGTGGGACCTCAAAGGACCTGTAACTACATCTCCCTTGAAGATAAATCCTGGAGCTTCCTGATGCGTAGGATGCGTCCTGTGTCTCCCAGCCATACAGTGACATTGCTGCGCGGCTCTCAGGGCAGGAAAGGACAATAGCTTCAGACCGGTACTCCGTGGTTGCTACCACGGCTGCCAGCCATTGAGACTGACTCAGGCTGTACCTCTTCTCCACAGCGGAGAGGAGGCTCTAGATTCATTGAATAGTTTGGGCTGGAAGGGACCTTAAAGCTCATCCAGTTCCAACCCTCTGCTATGGGCAGGGACACCTTCCACTAGAGCAGCTTGCTCCAAGCCCCTTTGTCCAAGCTGGGCTTGAACTTCCATATTTATCCTCCCCATCCCCAAAGCTCCACTGTGTCATATCACCACATCTCCTACACAAACCCTTTGGCACAGCACCAGCAAAAGAACACCATGCGAGACATCTGCCCTGCCTGACCTGCCACACACATGACCCTCCCCAGGCTTGCTCGGTCCCATACACACTCCCAACCACATGCATTATAAGCCTTTAAACCCTCCCTACCAAACCAGGCAGAGCTTGTACTGCCCACTGTCACGTGCAGAGCGGGGAAGTGCCACCAGCCAGAAGATTCACAGGGTGTTGAGAGGCGATTGCCTAATCCCTCCAGCCTCACAACTGGAGCTTTGTACGCTGCTGCACTGGGGGAGAGAGAGAGCTTCCCCTGCTCCATGCTATGACACAGCCGCTGGGGACCAGCCCATGCTGCAGCTCTGGTTTCTGGTCTCAGGAACAGCACTAACCAGAGGTTGCCATGTGCCAAAGGTATAAACTGGCATGACATGGATCAGCGCGCCGACCGGTACAGCGTGGATCGAATGTAATGGGTCACCAGCCACTGATGGACAGCTCTGCAAACTCTGAAAACAGCTCTTTCCCTGTGCCAAGGAAGGGCACAAGCAAACACGGTTCAGCCTCCTCAAGAGGATGGGGTGCTCCCACTGTCTTAGGGGTTAGAAAAGGGTTTGCTGTGCCTACACCCCTACCTTGGTGCATTTAAAGCGTGCAACTTCGCCATAGCAGGGCTGCGTATTTCCCAGCTGGGAAAGGTTTAACCCACTCCACAGCTCAGCCACTTGGAGCTAGGCAACACTTGGTCTTGGTTTTGAAATTACCATCTTCAGAGAGGTCAGGATGAAGTGCCTTTGGTGAAAAAGTAAATGTGCAAGCACAAGCTTGCAGAGAAAGGAGGAGGAAAGCAGAGCCCAGCAGTGGCTTAGGGCTTAAATTCATCTGTGCTGATATAAAACTGGGAGCAGACAGCGAGTCCAGATGCATCCGAGTGAAGTCATGTGAGATCACAGCTCTCGCTGCACGTCTGGAAAAGGTAAACAAGCTTTATTGATGAAAGGGGACTGGAAATGCAGAGCTGGACTGGGTCTGCCCTTTGATGTGGGAGCAATCGTGCAGGGGATGTGCCGCAATCTCAGGCCGGTGCTAAGGATCGCTGTGAGCTCAGGAAGTGACTCCCCAAGTGCTGCCTCTCCTGCTGGCTATAAACATCCCCCTCAGAGCAGAACCCTTCTGAAGCCTGGGGGTGTTGGGGGTTAGTGAAATGCAACAGGACAAACAGCAATAGAGAGTTTGAAAAGCCACTGTTTGTGCATAGCACACATGTTCTCATAGCTGAGGTGGTTGATTTCTCATCTCTGTTGGGATCTCCATCTTAAAAAATGGGTGGCTGGCTGAGAACGAAAGCTGAGGGTGCTCCTGGATGCAGGACCTACACTCCTCCTGGCCCACCTCACCCCAGCACCCTCCTTTTGATCCACACCATTCACTGTAATGCTGGCAGAAGGCAAGCACGCAGCATAAACTCAATCTCCATCCCTTACCACGTCGTGTTTTTCCTACATGTTCCCCTTGGTTTTGCAGCCTGGGGAATGCCAGCTTTGAAATAAGACAGAGCTGGAGAAGGTCATCCTGAGCCATAGAAGTCCCTGTGTGCATTGTATAAACCTCAGCACGGATCAGACAAACCCTCACGTGCCACATGCATCTGTCACAAAATCAAGGGGTTTGCTCGCATCCCAGCACAAGGGAAGCCAACACGACACCCACAGGCACGTTTGCAGGCAGGAGGCACATCTGCTGCCTGCACGTACTCTGGCAACCAAATCAAGAGGAGCTAGTGCCTCTACTGCAGGTCAGCAGCAGATCAGGCTGCATGGGACCAGTGTGCTAAATAGCATCGCTTAATGTCAGTGCATCCAGAGCAGCCCAGAAGTGCCACCAGGACAAAAGGAAAGAGAATCACTCCCAGTTTGCAGAGCCACCATAAACCAAAAAGGGAAAGAAAATCGATAGCATTGATGTCAGAGGCAAACTTCAAGCTGTTCCCATTGGGGAGCAGAGATTCAGCCCCACTCTGACCTTTCCCCTCAAACCAAGCCAGCCATCTCTAACTGCTGCGTGTCTCACATACTTGCATTTTTACACAACCCTCGCCTGTTACTTTTTACCTCGTCCATTGCCCATGATCACAACCCATTTCCTCATTAGACATTGCTCGCTAAAGCTCTGCAGGATGGTCTTTGCAGAGAAACCTGGTTTAATTTACTACAAGGGAGCTGAGATTTTGGTTTCTCCCATCCTCACTCGTGGTGCTATGAATTAAGGGTTGCCAGCAGGCAGGCTCATAACGCAGCTAACTGGAACAAGAGAGGAAAGCTTCCATCAACCTTTCCTTAGTATCAAAAGTTGACCTTTTATAAACAGTTTCAATTTTTCAACTAGTATTAAAAATAAGTAAATAAATCAAATAAATCAGGAGATGCCCTCTGTGAAATGTCTGGCTCAACCAGACTGCAATCTCCCATTGAAGCAATGCTTAACTCCACCGCAGCCTTCTGGTTCTGTTGTTGCATCTGACAGCTTTTTGCAACTTCGAGTGGCACCCACTCATTTTCCTGAATCAAGGCAGAGAATAAAACCCCAGAGCATGCCAGGCTGTCACTGCCAGCATTTCCAGGAGTGGGATGAGGCATGTTTACCATGAAACCGCACAGAATACTGCTCCTAACCACACTCACTTGTCACAGCCCTTCGGTGATCACATTTAGCCCTATGCAGCTGAGCCACGTGCAGTGATTCTGCCTTAAACCATCCTAAATCACTTGCAGCCCTCAGCCTGCACCCCCTAAGGATCTGCTGCAGCCTCTGTGTTGCAACCAGCGCAATATGAACATATTGCTGGTGGTAACAAGCTTAACCTGACCCTCTTGGAGTGAAACACAAGCTATGATGAACTAGTTTTGAAACCACTTAGGTGCCAGGCAGGAGATGCTCTGCTAATTCATTTATCAAAGCCCCTCCATCACCCAACAGGGAGAAAAACGTCTTAATTCTCAAACCAACTGGATAAGTTTTGGCAACAGAAACACTTTATAAACCAGAGTGCAAACCCACTTGCTCAGCAAGTTAGGTCAATGGAGTGAAAAGGGGAAGGGGGATTGGGTAGCACTGCACCCCGATACTGACCTCCATCCACACCCTGGCCACGTGCAGGCAAAAGGCTTTTCTCCGGTGTGCCTCCTCAGGTGGGCTTTCAAGTGGCTGCT
The DNA here is from genome assembly GCA_025447955.1 of Psilopsiagon aurifrons. Classification (NCBI taxonomy): domain Eukaryota; kingdom Metazoa; phylum Chordata; class Aves; order Psittaciformes; family Psittacidae; genus Psilopsiagon; species Psilopsiagon aurifrons. The sequence continues at coordinate 1,877 of JAOEHY010016403.1, read as the reverse complement.
CTTCGTGTACATCTTGGTGCACCCCGGGAAAGAGCATTTGTGCATTTTAATCAGTTCTGCTGCAGGGTTCTTCTGAAACTTCTGACCCATGATGATGCCCGTCTGCCCCGGCATCATGCCTCCTGGCCCGATTGGCTTGGCAGCGATGGGGACAGGAGCGATGCGGACAAACTTAGAGGACAAGTTCAAATTGGATGACTGAACTATCTGAGGCACAAGGGCAAATGTCTGTCCTTGGATGTTGACTAGGAGCTGGGCAATTTTAATGTTCTCTTGTGCTGGTCCTTGGGAAGTGGGGCTCGTGTTGGACTCCTGTTTGATCTGTACAGGCTGAATTTGGAGCATAACCGGTATCCCGTTCTCCAGGGACACTCCTCCGTTTGAAGCTTGGCCACCTTCCGTTGCTGAGCTGCTCGACTGTTCATTTTTGCTCTCTTTTAAACTGGCGCTGGGTAACATATGGTCTTTTTGCTGTAGCGAAGCAACAGAAACTTGGCTGCAAGCTCTCAAGTCCTTGGTCTCACTTTTAGGTCTTTCTTTGAGCTCCAACTCCATGTTCTCCTCCAGAAATTCCTCAATTTCCTCAAGCGTGGGCTGAAATGGTCCTGAGTCTTCCATATCCACAGCAAATTCAGGCAACCTAAAGTACTCCTCTTTCACTATTGGCTGAAGTCTCCTTTTGTCCCACCATGATGCTGCGGCATTCCCCAAAGATGCCTGGGACAACAGGTAGTCTAAGATACTGTCCTGACTTTCTGCACTGGACGTGCTTCCATAGCTGGAGCTGAGAACCTGGGAGTCAGGGCTGGAGCAAGAACAAAAGCTGGACGAGTCGCTGTCATCTTCGGACAGGGGAGAGGGCAGCATTTGGTAGGACCTCACCCCTGCTGTCATGTCCCCAAAGTATCCAAGGGAAGATCTTGTAGATGAAAAGGATTCATCAGTAGGCAGCAAGTGATCCACCATTCCTGGGCGATCTCTTATGGATATCCCAACAGCATATACCAGGCGGTGAAAGTTCAGGTGAGAGCCTGAGCATAGGAAAGCAAAACAGCAACAGTCAGGAGTTGGTTTAATCATTTATCTCCATGTACTGAGGCTCGTAAAGCTCTCTAGCCTGTAGGAAAGGCCGAAGCACCCAGCCTCACTGAGTACACATGCTGCTACACGCTGTGATAACATCTGTACCACCCCCTAAGGACTGTCAGGGCCGAAGCATTTCATAGGATTGCACCAGATACTTGCAAAAGAATTCTTTCAGAACTCATTTCCCAACCATGTGTGCTCTGGATTTACAGGATATAACTGGAGAGAGAAGGTAAATGGTGGGCTTTCCGCTAAGAGGAAAGCCTAGAGCCAAAGAAAAGAACGGGGAGAAAAAAAGAAAGTGTTGAAATTTGCACCACCAAAAAAGAACAACACCCCAAAAATATAAGATAGGAGTTTATTGCTGGAGGCCATAAACACAAATCCCTCCCTTATCTCTTGTAGATTTCCACCAACCCTATTTTTAACATCCCCGGTTCCACAAATACAGGCTAATCAGCATCATGCAAGGATCAATCTGTGAGGAGCCAAAAATATTTACTGTGCTTCAGCATCCAGGAGGCGGATTTTCCCCTCCAGATGTAATGAATCAGTGTGCCAACGTCAGCATCACCTGCACTGCCCTTAATAAGGCTGGTGCTGCACTGAGCTCACTAACCATGGGCTAGCAGGCCAGCGGGTGGCTGGGGTCACCTCACCACTCCATACTCCAGGTACGGAGGTGAAGGTGATGTGAACCTCGTGCTAAACTGGGAGGGTTCATTTGACCCCTGGCACCTCAATGTGCTGTGACCCACAGCAAGTGCTCCCAATTCCCCCCCCCCCCCAAT
>JAOEHY010016402.1:0-17500 GCA_025447955.1 Psilopsiagon aurifrons | reverse complement strand
AACCACTGCTGATTTGGGGGCCAGCTGAGAAATGACTGCTAACAAGGTCTGCTCTTTGCCTGCTTGTGCAGCTCTAGTACGACTGTATTAACTTCACAGTGTTCCCTGGGAGGGCTATAGAGCTGCAGCTGCAATTCCTTCATATTGTGGGGGAAAAGGACTGACACTCATGCTTTTGAAGAGGATTATCAGAAATGTTACAGTATCCTTTTAAGCACTTTGCTAATTCCTTGAAAGTATCCTATTGTTTCCATTTAAAGATGTTTTCTCTGTACTCTCTCTTCTCATTCTAATTACTGTTTATATGACTATGAGATTTAGAAGATAATAGCAGGTCTTTAGTAGGTTCCTCTGTGTTTCTTCTTCTAAACTTTGCAGCATTTACTTTGTTTTTAAGAATAGTACTCTTCTCTGCAAGCCTGTAAGCTATGGACTAGATCCAAAGCTGCCATCAATGGCCTTGGTTAGTTCCCAGCAGCAAGACCCCAGTCCTGTGTGTTTACTAGTGTCTGCAACAGAAAGTTGGATGCTATGTGTGCGTACAAAGGTTCGCTGAAGAGGATTCCTATTTTCTATGAGCTACAGAAACCAAGATGGCTATTTCCATTAGAGCTGTCACTGATACCCAGCTGAGTATTTTGGTGATTGTAATTAACTGTTTGCACAGGAAAGTGATAAATGGGGCTTGGTCCTATGAACCTACACTGTCCAAATGCAGTGATTTTTATAAGGCGATTTAGCAACAAAATAAAAGATTTCTAAACTCCTGAAGCAATTATCTAAAAGGCTTCACCACAAGCTGCCAAACACATAATCCTTTCGTATGGATTATAATTAGCTATTGTTTGTCTGGCACTTTGGAAATGTAACACGCAAAACATGGTTCTGAAGCATTCATTTTCTAGTGGGATCCGAGGAGTCCTGCTCGGGTGCTGGCAGAGCCACTGCTCACAGGGCTTTCTGCCTGCTCCTGTCCAGCACCGCTACTGGCAGCTGCTTCAAGATGCTTTCAGTGGGAGAGGACAAAACCTGTCTATGGCTCCAGCTGATCCAAAAGAGTGTTTTGGAGTCTCACACCTCCTCCTTGTCAGGCTGCTCAGAAAAGCTGTGGCTGCCCATCCCTGTCGGTGTTCAAGGCCAGGTTGTACAGGGCTTGGAGCAACCTGGTTTATTGTGAGGTGTCCCTGGCCATGGCAGGGGGTTTGGGACTGGATGATCTTTAAGGTCCCTTCCAACCCAAACCATTTTGTGAGTCTATAATTCTACGATTTAAACATGATGTTCTCCCTCCTGCCTCAGCCACATGAAATATTTCTCTGGCATGTTGACCTAAAAGCCTTAAACTTTATTGCTATCAACTGTAGATTTTAGAAAACTCTCATAAAATGTCCTTAGTTATTTGAAAGGAAAATTCCAATAATAACAATTACATACTATCTGAGGCTAAAGTGAGCAGTGCAACATGCTGAGTTGTTATTTTTTAAATGCACTGAAGCAAAATATTGACTTGATGAATCAGCAAAGACTAGGAAAGTCATCTGATAGAACAGCCTGGCTTGTCCAGAAACCTTTCATGAACCAGGTATAAAGGAGACATTTTGCATATTTCTGAGGTTTAAAGAGAATGTAATGCTTCTGAAGCCGATGGCTGATGGCAGTGGTCACAGACTTCATCCCAGTTCAACCTCCTTGGCTCTGTCCAATGCTTCCAGCAGGCAGAATGACTTGGCAGAAGCAGGTACGTGAAGTGACTCAGCTGGTGTCAAACACTTCCATTCACCTTTTTCATTTTTGGAGGGTCCCAACAGGGTGGAGCAAATGGCCGTAGCACCAGAGAACATGAAGCGGAGAACATCTCCTGTGGAGCAAACCTGCCCTGGCTATGTGCTGTGCTCCGAGCCAGAGCCCTGCAAGTGAGCACAATAGGGAGGCTCACAGTGAAACCACCCTCTGGATATGAATAAAGAAGCTGATATGGGCTCATCCTTCTTGTGCCAAACTGGTGGTATAGACGCCCTGCCATCTGTGATGTTTGTCTGCACATCTCCCTGCTCAGTTCACCCCAGGGTCAGGAGGAGCCTTTGCACCAGGATGTCATTTCAATGGCACAGAAGTCTTGGTGTATCCCTGTCATGTCTTCTGCAAACATGAATATCTAAACACTTATTAATACAGAAAAGTGGACTTTAACATCACAGCATCAGGGCCTATCAGTAAGGGATTGTTAATAGAAATATTGCAGCAAATGTGATTGGCAAAAGAGATGATAGGAGGTTATTAATTTGAAACTGTTGTGATTACTTTTCAGTCTTAAAAGTCTTTCATAAGACTGAAATACAGTAGGTTGAACTAATACTCCTTCTACTAATGCCTTGATCTTTTGTAACTTCAGATTTCCCCAAATTCACTGTTGCATGTAAAACTAAACATTCCATCAGAAATTATGGGTGTGATCATATTATTTGATTAATCATCTGGCAAACAGACACTTGTTTCAAACTACTTAAGAAACAATAATAACACCAACAAAACCAACAATAATAAGGATTATACACTGCAGTAAGTGGAAGGAAAGCTAAAGCCTTTTGCTCAGAGGTTCACAGTACAATATAGGCACAATTGCCTTTAGACTTTGCATTTCTCACAAGAGTACACGTTTAAAAATTTGAAGCCAGTGGCCTTGGAGAACCTCTATGCATTACTTGTGACCATTAAGCCCCTTTTATAATGCACTGCTGGCGAGGGCAGCCTGACTGGGTCCCGCCCCAGTCTCCTGGGAATTGATGGAAGTTGTCTCCTAATGAGAAAGGCACTGAAGCTCAGCACCAATGTCACAGTGGAGTCCCCACTGAGAAAATGACACCAATGGAGAAGAAAGTTCCTCTTTCGATAAAGTATGTGAATATAAAGAGGCTTATAATTGGATTTCCTTAAAGACTTGGAGAACTAACACTCTTACAGCTCTTCACATTGAAAGGAAGTTCTTTTAAATTCTGTTAGTTCTCCAGCCTACATTTTTTAGAAAAGTAAGATGTACAGCTTCTGAAGAAAACCAGGGACAATGAGGGGAGCGGTATTTGCATTCACAAGTTATTCTGTGGTGGCACGTTGTCATCTTTTGTTGAAATATCACAACTTTCAAAAAGACTCCTTTGAAGCTAAAGAATTGTATTTCATCTTGTTTTCTAAAAAGTTACACTGAATGCACACTTTGAAATGACAACGTGAGATCTGACTGCCCTTTAGCATCGGTCTGTCACCTAAGGTGCCTGTGTTCAAATCAAGGCCATCGTGTTTTCTCTGGTTTGTGGATCATAATATACATCAGTCTGTATCTACAACACTGGCATCCCAACTTCTGGCATGAAAGACTGCAACATGTTCCATTGGGAATATGAAGAAGAATGAACTAATCAGGGCATTAGATTTAAATACCAGTATCTGCATTGTATAGTTCCTCAAGATCAAAGTTAAAATCGATGCTGGGCTATGTGCCATACAGAATTAATACTTTACAAGATTGAAAAGAAGATGGTTTAGGTGTCTGAAGAATGTAGTGCTGAAAAACTCCTGGCCTCACTGATCAGTAGGAGGTTATGGTCTAAAATTTTTAAGACAAAGAAGCCATGGTAGAATTATCATAGAATTATAGAATAGTTAGGGTTGGAAAGGACCTTAAGATCATCTAGTTTCAACCCCCCTTCCATGGGCAGGGACACCTCACACTAAACCATGTCACTCAAAACTCTCTCCAACGTGGTCTGGAACACCACCAATGATGGAGCATTCACAACTTCCCTGGGCAACCCATTCCAGTGCCTCACCACCTTTACAGTAAAGAACTTCCTCCTCATAATCAATCTAAACTTCCCCTGTTTAAATTTTAACCCATTACCCCTTGTTCTGTCACCACAGTCCCTAATGAAGAGTCCCTTCCCAGCATCCCTATAGGCTCCCTTCAGATACTGAAAAGCTGCTATGAGGTCTCCATGCAGCCTTCTCTTCTCCAGGCTCAACAGCCCCAACTTTCTCAGTCTGTCTTCATGTGGGAGGTGCTCCAGTCCCATGATCATCCTCATGAATTATGAACCAAGAGACTCCTCCAGTCTAGAAACAATGTCTTCCTTCAGGCAAATTGAGAACAAATAGCAACAACAGTGTACAACCAGGCTTAAAATGAGCATGAGGAGTACATCTGCATTAGGAGAATACCCCAGCCACAAGTGGGATTTCAGCCTGTGGGGCCAGACTAGGGACACTCAGAATTAAAGAAATGTGCATGGCATTAACATCAGGTTCTCTGAACCACCTGTCCTTCTCTACTGTCTGTAGGTCTTCACCCTGGCCTGCACTGGCAACTAAGGTAGGTACAACCAACAGATATTTGAATTTTTAGTGAAGAAGCCCAGTGAACTGCTCTGTGTATCCTGGATTTTAATATACTCACTGACTCTCTTACTGCAGTCTTATAAACACTGTGCTTTAGTTCAGATAGTTGTCATTCTGCTGAGGTGTGGAGTACAGCCCAAAGCCTGTTGCTGACTTCTCCCCCAGAATGCACCCAGGAAGCTCACCTGCTGTGGTGTCATTTCCCCATTCAGCTAAAAGGAGAACTACATTTTGGCAAACTTGTGAGGCTTGTTTTATTAATCTGGGAAAAAATGCACTATAGAATTTGAAAGTGAGGTATATAGGGAATTTGGTTTTCTTCTTTTTTACTTTTGGGCCAAATCCTGAACCCATTACACAGGCAAAACCCCAGTCTGAAGTACTTCTGAAAAGAAATAGTGACTGAGCTATCATTTGTTGTAGTAACTTTGACAGCTCTCTGGTTATGATGACCAGTGAGTGCACTACTTTCCAAGAACATGCCCAAGATCTGGCAGAAACGTGTTGTTTCAGGACCGACTTGCTCTTAAAGAAGCATCAATTTTGCTCTAAGTGCTATTCCATTAAGAAGAGCTGCAACTGATGCTATGACTTTATGCTAATCTGGAGTCTGGAATCTGAAAACATAGACTGCTCAGCAATTAGGAAACTGCACATCGATTAGGAGATCTGAATTTGGTGTCTTGCCAGTTTCCTGGGTTTCATATATGACCTTGAATAGGCAGGGCCAAATCTGTAAATGGGTGCATTAACCCCAGCTGAAGTTCCTCTCACTTTGCCATGGCCCATCTGAGCAATGGCTTCTGGTCTATGCAAGGCGTCTCACGCAAAGAAAGATCCATCCCACCTTCTGCAAGTGCTGATCATTTCTACTCAGCTACTAGGGGAGCCTGGCCTAATGGGCCAAGGATACTTTCCTCAGCCAGGTACCTCAAGTGAGGTCCCTGCTTCTATGCTGCTAGACTTCAAGTGAGGTCCCTTCCTTCTATGCTGCTTCTCTGGACTTCCTTTGCGCATGAGCAGAGCATCTACACTGCAGATTTCTGTGGCTGGTAGGAACACTGGGTGCCAAGCATTTCTTTGCCCAAATCTCAAGGGGATATATAGGCCTTTTCTCCCAGCTGTGAATCCTTCATCTCTCTCTGTCAGTTCCTTATTTGTACAGCAGAGATAATGGCGCTACCCCATCCCATAGGGATTTCACAAACAGAAATCTATGAATATAGTCCTTTGGATTAGCAGAAAGACTGTGATGATTGGGACCATATAAATACCCAGATACATCTCTCAGGAAAACAGCTGGTAAAGATATTGAGAGGGATTTAATTCCCCTCTGAGCAATTAAAATGAGAAAAGGCTATAGTTCCAACTTACAAAGTAAGTAAGAGAGAGTAAAACTGAACTATACTGGATTTTATTCTACCTAAATTAGAAAATCTGCAGATTTTGTAATTAGGTAGTAACATTCTCTGATACATTCAGTTGCATTTGCTACCAATGGTTTACAGAATAGGAGTAATCTCTGAGACCTATAGTAATGGGTTTAAATAAACCCAGTGCCAATTAATATGAATGGAAAAGATTGTACCCAAACAACCACAAGCCTGGAACAGTGAGGCCGTTAGCGCTGTCATTTATGGAGAAATCAGTGCTGAAATATCTGCAGCAGAACTTGCTCAAGATTTAAGGAGAAATTACATAGCCTACTAGTGTTCCTGTCTCTAAAGGTCACCTGTGGAAACAGACGGTTGGCAGAAACTGTTTTGAAATCTTATTGCAGTGGATATTAGAAATGAAGATGATTTTAAATTCAACAAAAGATATGAATAGTATGACTTGTGATCACAGCCTGCATTACTCCATTTCACTCTCCCAAGCTCTTCTGTATGATATCGTGATTTTGAGTCATGACCAGGTGAGCTTGCTATGCTGAGACACCCTGAAATCTCGAGGCACCTCTTTTACCCCCATGGGATAGCAAGCAAGGCAGCTCAGGTGCCTGGGACCTCGGCTCAGTTGCTGAATACATTTTCTCTTGGTAGCAATGTCTCAGGAGAGCAGAGCAGTCCTGGCCATTATTACTTGTGCCCAGTCCCAGCGTATGCTGGCTCTGTGGCAGCTAATGTTGTGCAGCACATACAGTACCATATGCTGGAGGTCTCTGTGCATTCTGTTTATCTGGGCTTCAAAAAGTCTGTTTCTTACTGCACTCCTGGTTTTTTGTTCTTATGCTTCAATACACCTTAATTCTGAAGCCTACTAGCTTGCATTTACTAGAATTTAATTTTGGTTTTGCATAATCAATCTTTGCTATAATGTCACCATTTTGATGGTATCAAACAAATCTCAATTCCATCACTGTTTATTTTTGTGACCTATGGAGAATCATGGTGTGTGCCTAGTGCTCATTAAACCCTACCTGCAAGTGGTTTAGCTTGCTACTTGTGTTTGCTAGTCTTAAACTTAGTGAGAGGGTAGAAGAACAGAGTCGAAAGAACACAGAGGAGCAGAGAGGACCATTTTCAGGCACTGTGAAAACCACAAAGGTGCCATATTCCGGAGTCCAGACAGTATTCAGGGTTGACTAATTACATATCTGCATGATAATCGACAATGCACAGATGTACTGTACCTTTCTTGTTGCACAGCCAATGGCCCTTATGTTATGCCAAGCCTTTCACAGTATTTTAGCTACAGGTACTTCTAAATTCTCTACACAAGTACAGCTCTTTTCACCAAAACTGCACATCTCCTGATAAATGCTATTTATCGCTCATTTCCCTGCTAGAAATTACTTTACTGGCCTGTCATTGTACATATTATGCTTTCTTGAGTGCCTCCACTGGTTTCATCTCTATCATGCCAAAAGTAACCTTCTCTGCTGGGTGTTTAGGTTTTTTCTCATTTATTTCTTCCTTTGCATTATACATTATCTCTATACTTTCATTTTGCACTTCTGATCATTCATTCTGTCAAGTGTACCAGAAAAAAAGCCCCCCCCCGCAACCTTAATCGATAATTTCTACTCATCATTGTTTTCTTCATTTGTGACTTGGTAACAAAAATAAAGGTTGCACTGGAAGTTCAGCAGAAAGATGAGTCTTTTCTAGTTGCTACACGAGTTCCTTCCAGAAAGCCTGCAAATAAAGTGAACAGAACATAAGGTGGAAAAAGAGGAACGTAGCTATGTGTGCAGGCATCTGCAGAGAGCCTGGAGAGGACAGCAAGCTGAGGCTTAGCACAAGGGTATGCCAGTGTCCTCAATTTCCAACCAGCAGTGGTTTTCTTCATATCGCAATAAACTCTTGTCAGTAAGGATCAAGTGAGTCCTAAGTTCACGACTCAGTACTACCAGCTCACAGACTGGTATATATATTACTCCCTGAAATTGAAATTACAAATATACTTTTTTAATAATCACACTATTGTTTGAAATACCTTTTGTTAACCTTATGATCCAATGGCAGTTTAAACACTCTCAGAACTATTCATGTCGTCAAAGAATGAAATCCACCTCACTGACTCTGGGGTGCTGGATTTTATCCTGAATATCAGTGTTCAAAGTAGTCTCTGAGCATCTACTCCACTGGTGCCTACAGCACTGCAAAGTCCTGTGTCTCTCAGCAATCCTGTGAGACACAGTTTCCAACAATGCCTTCATGGGCAGTCTTTGAGAAGTCAGCCTGTCCTTGAAGTAAAAAAAACATTTTCTATTTAAATATATATATATATAAATGTATGGGTTTATGTTTTGAGGAAATGAAAAACATTGAGATGAGCACAGCTGGGAAAATCCTGTCAAAGAGCCTTTACTATAATTACAGTCCTGGTACAGCTGGCTGCATGTTGCATGAGGAACTGAAAAGATACTATGATGTTAGATGTGGGAAGCAGGTTTAGTAACTTCAGCTCTTTCATTGTTGAAAATGCTGTCTGAGTGCATTTTATCCGTTTACTTCTAAAATCTCTTTTCTCTCAAGCAGGGTGAACAATTTCTTCCATTAACAAACAGGAACTTCCCATGAATCCATTGTGTTTAAAAGCAGAACAGGTGTGAGGATTTATTCACCCATTTCAGTAGTGTCATCCACTGCACAAGCTGACACAAATAGTTACACAAATACCAGCTGACATTTTACATAAGTAGGGCCATCACAGGCATGACAAGTCTTCTTGAGTTCTGAAATTAGACAAATCGTGTTTCCAGAAGACACCCTGTTCTGCAGCAACCATTCCCTGAGAGATTTTGCCATGTATGAAGTGTGATTCTCTAGGAAAAAGTTGTGGAAGCAGAGGTCTCAAGAGCAGGGTGTGCAATGAAGATCAACCCATTTATCCTAGGCTTTGACACTGTAATTTCTGCGCATGTGACGACTGTTTCAACCGGAGGTGGTGCCCATAGGAGATCACTCCTCAAGGGATGGTTGGCCCCAGGAGCTGCATTTGATCAGGAGTGTGAACAAGCTCGTGTTTTGTGAGGGAGAGGTTTAACACAGGCTGGGAGGGCTGAAGAACCTTCTGCACCCAAAGGAGGGCTGGATGCAGCCTTGATGAGGGGAGAACAGATGCTTTGGACAGTCAGTGACCCCACTGTTTGAAACCACAGTGGTTTGTTAATGGGTATTGCTCTGGCAGGGCTCCTGCTATGGGGATCCCACTGCCATGCAATCCTATAAGGGCGAGTGTGCGTTGTGCCTGAGCCATTAGCGGAGAATGTTTGCAGCCGCCACTCTCCTTCTGGGGAACCCTTGGCACATGTTCTATTTCCTCCAGCCTCCTGATGAAGTGGCAGAGACCAAAATCTGATTTAAAGTTTCCCTTAATAGACCAGGGTTTGATCTGAGCTTGTATGCCACACTGCTCATCGCATTTGACAATCCAGACTTGCACCTCCAGGACAAGAAGAGCCACATCCTTCAACCACTCACATTATTTTGCTCCAGTTAATAATGTCTGTCTTTGTATGACAGGCCTTTTTTTTTGCATGGAAAAGTTAGGAAACACTTTGAGCAACATGATTTTCCCAGATATTATATTCATTACTTTCTCGTCAATGTAATAGGGAGATTCTCCCGTGATACAACAGGAGCATTAACAGAGATTACAGCTGAACAATCCCCTTTTAGGAGAACAGGCCCTTTATCACTGTCTCCTACCCCCTTCTGCGATAGTCTGTGGTTCTGACAGAAGCTCTGCTTCTGAAATCTTAAGGAACTATATTAAATACCACTGTTGTGATTTCTTTTCACTGCATTCAGTTTCCTCTTTCTTATTCTGAAGAAAGAAGCCTCAATTCTGATATAGGATCTGCATAACATGAACAGCAAAAGGAACAGCAAAGCATCCAGGAGAGCCTTTCACAGGTTTTTCCCTGTATTCTTCCATTATCCTTCTCCTCCTGCTTCAGATTCTCCAGGTGCATCGAATGCCATCGAATAAACAAACCTTGTGAAAATTAAAATCTAAAACTCTCAACCAAGCCCTTTCAAACAAGGGACTTTGGGCTAAATGAAAGTATTTAATATGCTACAACAGTCCTTAATGAGACTCAGAGTTGATTGTGTATATCTAAAGGGAAAAATTGGTTTTCAACATATATATATTTACTACAGCACCAAACTGCATTCTAAAATGGGATAAAAAGGTTGAGGTTTTCATGTTAAAAGAAATCTTTGGGAGCATTGGCTGAATATGTAAATATACTTTACATGTGCATGATATTGTATTAAAAAAGATGTTGCCACACATGTAGCATGCCTGAAAGCATGATATAAAAGGAAAGTCAGGCAGGTGCCACCTATAATTATTTCAGTTATTTTAAATCTTTGGAAATACCCATGTATTTATATTTTTAACTCTGTTATTTTGCCTTGTGAATAGGTCTGCTTAAATCACACTGTTTAAGACGGGACTGAAAGTGTCTGAAAAAAGGAAACTGCCCTCATTTCCATTTCTCCCAATTTCCACTCACATTTTAAAGTCACACTTTCCTCTACTTGAGATCCCAAGGTTGGAGGCACCAAATTTTCCACACTTTGATTTATTTTCATCTGTTTTAAGAAGAAGAAGAAAAAAAATATTCCATGTTCTTGATGCAGAGGTACAGAGTGGATATTATCTAAACTTCCAGTGAATCACAGCTGACAGTGTTGCTATTTCTGGGCCAGAGAATCACCCTTTGAACAAAATGCAATCGCTGTGTCTTTTCAACCTGCGCTTCAGCAGAGTGAAACAGCAGGATTCCCGTACTGTATAATAACTGTCAGAAACAATTTCTGCTCTGTAAGTGAGGTGAAGCAAAATGTCAAAATATTTGAATACATTTCATTGAAGATATCTTCTTTTAAATTAGTGAAGGCTAGAGGAAGAGAATCCTATTCTCTTGCATAATAAATAGGCATGGAACAGTGGGGCTAAGCGAATTCTAATAAAGCTGCGTCCTTGCTCATTAATGTGTTAGAGAACATCAACAATAAAACACAATAATTATTAGTTAAAGAAATGCCAGCATTGGCCTTTCACCAACACTCCAGAACATATAAATTGCAATAAATTAAGACTGTCTGAAGGTTCTGCGTTAATTACCATATTTTATAGAATGCCTTAGGTAGAGGGAAGCAATCACAGTGACAGAGAAAGATCCCAGCCCCAGTGTATATATCTTGTTATTAGTACAACTGCATTCCTTGGAAATCATTAGTCAACCTGTGTTATCTTTGCTCATACACAGAGAAGAATGGTGAGGAAAGTTTACTAATGATTCCTCATAGTTTTAAAGGGCTTTCCATCCTTGTGGATCTTAAAGCACCTTAAGAAAGAAAATGCTTGAGATTTTGCAAATGCCTAAACTTGAGATACTTTCAAAAATATTATCTTGATTTTGCAAACAATTCCTTTGTTTTCCCACTTAGTGTTTAAAAACACAGGCTGGAGAAGGCTGCATGGGTTAGTAAGTCTTGTGCCCAGTGATAAGCAGCCAAGCTACAGATTCATTTCTAAGAGAATGGGTGAACAGAACATCTAATTCAGGTGCCCAGAGAGCTACGAGTCACAAAACCATTTCAGACAATTTAATACCAGATTCAAGAAAGCTGCAAAGTGCCACAAGAAGAGAGCATGGTGAAACCTGGTGGTGAAAGGCAGAGCCTGATCCTGATATTCTGCAACAATGAGCGGATTACATGGAAGCACCTCAGCAACTCTAAGACGTTCACACTTACATGCCAAGGACAAGTTGGCTCCCTGTTTTCCTAGAGTCCCTGCCAATCTGATATGGTGCCCCAAAGCACTAGGATCATGGATGCATCCAGCACAGCGTTTCATCCATAGCTATAGCCAGCCCAAGACGATTCAAAATAAAGCAGAAGAAAGCCTGCCAGAGGCCAAATTGTATGCTGAGGAAACAAAAAAGTATCCCCAGCCCCTGCAGGTCACCTGTGGAAACTGAAACACCACACTAATGTTAAGTAGGGGAAAGGCCAGTGGAATATGTATTTGTACAGGTACAGTCCTAGCAAGTGGAATATGAATGCCCGACTTCCTGAATGAGTGTTCTCACTGACTGTATTGAAATGCTGCAGTAGTTCCATTGTTAAGCTGGTGAGCAGAAATAATGAGCACAATTTATAATGAGATGGGCACATGTATACACACACACACACATACAAAGGTAGACATTCTCTGTGTCAGTGGAATTAAGACTGGCCCTGAATTGATTTAGGATTCATTAGTTCACAGATCTCATCATGTCATATTATGAGATAAAAGTTCAGACCTATTTATTGTTCTACAGACATAACCTGTTAAAGCGTTGTTTTGTCAGTTGATGCTAAAATGTTCTCATATGATAAAGCCCTTCTATAATAATTTGAGAATCTAATAACAATGGCCTACTATCTAAAACACTGATCTTTCCATATAAAATCACACTCTGCTTGGCTTTTTATCTTACCTTTTGCTATTCAGGACCCCTGGACAAATCTCTCAGGAGGTGATCAGACCTTGCTAAAGAATGGGTTAATACAAATTACCATACTTTTTTGTGATGGAAACTACAAATCTTGTTGGCAAAAAAGTACACATTTATGGAAAAATGAAAAATAACTAGATGGTGTAGTTTTCTGCTGAAACTCACGTAAGTCACTAGCCTTGTTTTGAAATACTGATCAAATTAGCTGTATTCCTGACCTGTAGTAGTGAAGGAGATTTAATCTAGTAAATATCTATCTAGATGCCCAGCTATTGGAAGGCATTTTGACAGCAGCCCAGTGCATAATGACAGATTACTGCACACTGCCTGCGCTGAAGGCACTCCCAGTTACATGAGTTCTACCAAAAAGCATTACAGCTAATATGGGGGGTTGCTTCTGTCCAATACATTTCCTCTGTAGACAAAAAGAGAATTGTGATTACACTCATTGCGATTACACTCTTAAGATGTGATTTTATTTTGAAGGCAAGCAATAGCAAATAAATATTGTTGTTTTCTTCCAGATAAGAACTTCCTCATTTGTGAGGATTCTGCTTGTTGATGTGATTGCTGGGCTGTATTATTTAAAATAATGTAGCTAGAGATTACAGGTTTCTTTGGTAATGCTGGGATAAAATTACAAACCATTTTGGCAGCATTCAGAGGAAGATAATGGCAACCCTTGGTAATGTATAGCAGTCTGCCAAAATTGCTGAAAAGAAAGAGGAAATTTCATCTAATCCACATAAATTGAGCGTGGGGAATATCAGGCTCCCTGGAAAATGCTTGTTTTAGTTCTGGTATGTTGCAGGTAGCTATCCAAGATGGCACACATGTTTCTCAGATCATCTAACCATAGTGAATGCAGGATTGGTTTCAGTTGTGTGTTTGCAAGTATTTTGAATAAATTCAAAACCATAATTGCCTTGTTTTCTTTATTGTTTCTGCCCACCATTCAGCCTAATCTCTCTCCTTGTGTTTTCTCACCCTGATGATCAAGGGTTTGTCACTAATACAGTTTAATACCTCCTTCATTGCCCATTTTTGATTCTTTTCTAAATTCCATTAAAACTCTGGCCACTTAAAACCTCTTCTTTGTATAATATCTTTTGCTATGGACTTGGTAATGATTCCTTTACCTGCTCACACTGTACACACCCTGTAGCTGTGCATGCACCCCATGTGTACGTACCCCACTCACATGCAGGAGGAAAACAATTTTAAAAACTTCAATTTGCAAAAATTTGCAATTAATTAACGTCTTCTTTTATTTCAAGACTAGACAGTGTTAGTAGTTCTCTTCCTTTCCTTTCTGGTTAATAACAATGAACAAATTTAAATGAAAAGTATGGCTTTCAGTTAATTTTTTAACTAGTTTCAGACATACATAAGCAAGAGTAAAACTTTGCTTTGGGAGGAACAAATATGACATGTATTTAAGTTGCTTAAGTTCATTTAGTAGTATATTTTAACATATATAAAAGAACACGCTGCTTGGTAAGCATTAGGCAGCACTCCTCTTGCAGTTCAGATGTCAGCATTTTTTGCTGTTACTGTGGCAATAGGCAGTGTTACCATAAACCTTCCAAAAGCTTGAAGTATTTTGAATTTTAGTGATTTAAAAATGTCAATGGGATTCTGCTTGCCTTTTCTAGAAAATGCTCTATCAAAGAGGAAATCAACCTTGTAACTGTTTGGAAAGGTAAATATTTTGACAGTCATAACCCCTTATAAGAAAAAAGTATTACAGGCTTGAAAGTGGGAGTACAATATACAGCGGAATAAAGATGATTTCAAAAAAATATATAAAGGAAGAGGTATTGTAGAGGACTGCCATTGCATTTCATGTAGGCTCCCAGTATCTCATAATGACCTAGTCCCTCTCAGAAGGCAAAGCAAGAGCTGATGAATATAATTGACCCTGTAACAATTTAAATTTCCGAGCTGATGTGATGTAGAAGGTTTGGATCGAATCTATTGAAGCAGGATAGCAGGTTTGGATCAATGCTCTTTCATATTACTGTAACAGTTAAGCATCAAAATTCCTGTAAATATTTCTTGTGCAGTTGCCAGTAATTATCCACGTAAACCACAAACAAATAGCTTTAAAAGAATTTAAATCATGAAATCGAGCACCTTCTCTATGTTTCTCAGTTATCCAATCCTTATCCTTTATTCTTTCCTACTACTGCCTGTGTTTTTTTCACCACCTTTCCTTCAATCTTTACCTAAAGACATTTGTTTTTGAAAAGCAGTTGTTCCTCAGGTCTGCAGTCTCCATAGGCCTTTCATTTAAGAAACAAATGGAGTGCAATGCATGGAAATGGGACTGTAGCTACTGGATCTATAAACTAATTGGCAAACACATCACATTGCTTCTTGGAAAGAGACTGGAATGAATAACAACAAGTGAAGCGTTTGTTTTGGGGAAGATAATATTTTGTTTGCCTGCGACAGTAAAATCTTCATGTGGTTGCGTGGGCTGCACATGAGAACACATGCGTGTGAAGGGCTGTGACTGTACTAGCCTGAGAATGATCATGGTGAGAGCCTTCAGTAAACGTATGCCACAAGTTGTGTCAGTTCACCAGTACACCCTTTCCTTTTTAAAATTACTTCCTCCTGGGAGTATCCCATGCCTTCGCACATTTGCATTGCAAGTCGGCTAAACTAACCACAACACACTACTTTCTCATTTCCACAAAGAAACATGGGTTTTTCTTTTTTACTTAAGTCTTTCAAACAATCAGAATACTGTAGTGATTATTAGTATGCCCATTAAAATCAAAACTACTTTGGCGATAGATTAAGTACTTAATTGCTTTGGTTAGTGATAGGATTCTCAACCACTTGTTTACTATATTCCAGCATATGCAATCACCTAAAGACTACCAGAAAGGGCAGAACACAACAACCAGCTTTCAGAAAAGTCCTAGGTTCAAAATTTGTTTTGTCATGGGAATGTTATATTTCTAGTGAGTCATATTTGTTGTATATGTCATGTATCCAGTGAGTTAACTGCTGTATTTCCAGGGACTGTGTTCTCTTACAGAAGACCTGGGTCTTGTCCTGACTCCCCAGAAGCACGAGCAAACCCTTTCCAAGACTTCAGCCTTTAGAGGAACTCAAAGTTGAACCACGTACGAGTGTGATTTTTTTTCACTTGTGTAAGTTTTAACTCATTGAGATGCAAAAGACAGTGAAGAAGGCAAACAAATTCCTCCCTCTAGATGGAGAATTTTCTCTGTCTGACACAGATACACAAAGAATCCATCCCAACCCAAAATTCTGTAAACTGCACAAAGACCTGTTTCCCTAATAGTGACACATATTCAACTTGGGGGAAAAAGATACTGCTAATGAAAAATTATCCATAATACAAATATTCTGAAAAGCAGAAAAAGTAGAAAGAACTGGTAACTAAACAGAACTATCAGGAATGGTAAATGACAAATTAGCTATGAAATTGAGAATAAAAATGTCTCTAGAATCTGAAACTGAATATACAGTAGAGCAGCACCTGGAGTATAAAGAGTCTCAGATCCTTTCAGAAGGATTTTGTTACAGACATAATTCAAGAAAGAAGGAATTCATTTAAGGCACTACTTTAATCATCAGATTCTGTCTTACAGGGAAAAAGAGTCGTACAAAAATAATTAGGGGCATAGAGTGAATTCATTTACAAGGGGAAAGATAACTAGTTGTCTTTGGTAGGTGATGATTAAGAGTGGGAAAGGGATGCATAATAAGAATTTACAAATATTAGAGGCATAAATAGCAAAACAAAAAGCAGATTATGAATATGCAGTGAAGTATTTTTAAATCCAAGGACCAGTGTTTGGGCTGTAGGTGACTTATTTACCAAGGCAAAAACTACGTGATATAAAGCCTTTTTCTAGGTAGGTTACCTATTCAAATCTGTCCCTGGCATGACATGACTTTATAATCTAAAGACTACTTAAGATTCTAAATAAATTTACACCTGTTTCAGCTGAAAGTGTCTTCATTACAGCATTACAAAGGCTGAAGCTTGGGCCAGCAGTGCTGCTTGTTGCCTCCACAGGGAGAACAGCAAATGGCACATGCAGCCACTTCCCAGGGCTGCAAAAGCGGGGCTTATTGGGATGGGAAGTGAAGGGGACCTTGTGCCATCCCTATGTACTTGCACCTTTACTTTGTCCTGTGGGAGTGTTGGGATCTTATTTGTGATACACTGGGTAGGTAGTTAGTGAAACAGAATGTGATTTTATGGACCCTTTTCTGCGAAAATTGAGCACTTATTAAAGCCAACAGGAAAGGGTTTGCAGGAGCAGATTTTTATTGATTTCACTGACATACAGAGTTATGGATATGAAATTTCAAATGAAAAAATGTATTATGTTCCTCTATAATACAATTGAATGTCTGAGCATTATAGAAGTTCTGTGTTCCCCACTGACACCGAGACCAGCACTAGGCTTTATCAAAAGTGTCTCTGCTTAAAGTCTGATTCCTCTGCTGCACTGGCCAATGCCAGCATGACAAAGAAGCACTGCAAGCCAGTACGATCTCACTTGCCTTAATAGCCATAAGATAAAACCCCTCCAAGTCTCCAAAGCTCTAACCTGTTTTACTGTGTAATCTCTGCTGAATTGCATATGTGGGCATATACATACACACCGTATGACCTATATGGACATCAAAAAAAAAAGGCTAAGAAAATAATAAAATAGTAACAAACAGCAATAGCAGGTAGACCCCCTGCTTCTAACAACATGTGTAAGTGAATGTCCTGGGTTCAGTAGTAGCAGTCATTTTTCTCAGTAGCTGTCCACTTTACCTGGTCTCTCAGAGGATCCTTCTGTTGTGAGGTTGCTGAAGGTCGAAGAACAACAAGTGCTAACAGTGACCACAACAGTGCACTGGTGGCAACATTGCACCAACCGAGATTCCCTGATTCTCACCCATAAGCTGATCCACAGACTGGAGAGTCAACGAGTGATCAGTAGGACCCACTCACCCTTTAATAACCCCATATGGCCAGTGCGAAATCTAACTGAGGATGGAGACTAACAGTAGACTATCATGGCCTGAATGAAGTCACACCACCATTGAGTGCTGCCGTACTGGACATGTTAGAACTTCAGTATGAACTGGAGTCAA